>CABEEJ010002078.1:28409-55540 GCA_901482245.1 Timema douglasi
AAAAAAAAAAAAAAAATCACTTGTTCAAAGTCTTAAAATCGGAGAGAAAGCATTTTAAAAAATCATATTTTTTTTTGCTAAGAGATCCGGGAATTATGCTATAATTTTATTCTAAAGTTTTACGTCTCAAATCGGACATAATATCGTGGCGCGGCTTCCTGAACTCTACTTAAAAATTACATATATTTGAAAACAGTGAAACTGTTTTAATAGTTTTTTTTAAATACATTTAAATTGAAAAATTGTTATTTAAAACTCAGGGTTAACACACACACACACCCTGAAAACAAGGAGAATCGGAAAAAAATACAAGGAGTTTTTTTTTAGCTGAGAAAATATTAGCAATCTTGAAAGTGTAAAAAAAAACTAATGAATTATCCTGATTTTACTATATTGTCAAATGAATAATGCAATAAAACCCGTACTTTGATACGTTTTCTGGTTAAAATGTATTTCTAATTTCGCTGTTAATCGGCCGTGAAATGAGCTTTTAAACTTGAACCTTCGGCTAGATCAATTGGCTAGTAAGATGGGTAATCCCATCGTCAACCCTATCTTCCATTCTCCTCAAAAGATTGTGTAACAAAATGCCAAAAGCATTCAAATTAAACTATTGTATCATTCTCTAGAGCTAGAACTCTACTCGTAGTTATTTATTAGTACAACCTATTGTTAGTACACCATTTTGAGTGTTGTGTACTGTCTTCTGCAAGACTTTATTTATAGAAGGAAAGGTTGAGGGAAAGAGTAACTTAGGAAGAAGTAGGATTCAAATACAAGATGACTTGAAGGAAATAAGATAATTCTGGGAGCTGAGGGAGGAGGCGGAGGACAGAGCGCACTGGCAGACTAAGTTCACTGACAAAAGGAATAGAACCGCCGTGAGACAGACCACCTAATAATAATAATAATAATAATACTTGTAGATGCAGTTACAGTCTAATTTCGATAGTAAGCAACTTTTCTTAGCACTGTGCCTTACTACCCATTCGGGCTATATGACTATTTACTAAATGTGTTAATAGGTTAAGGATGAGTAAGGTTATATTTAGATGAAGTGTACCAACATTTGAATGGAGGGAGAGTAGAAAACAATTTTGGAAAAACACCCTCAGTACACCCGATCGATATTCGAACATCGATCTCTCTGTCATCGGCAGTCTAGTCTATAGAGAGATTGACGCCTTAGACCATTCAGCCACCTAAGCAGAGAGCTCAGATTTTAAGTAAATTTTTGATTTACATTACTAGTAATTTTATATATAATTTAACCTCTAAAAACAACTATATTTGAGGTTTTTGTTGAAACTAAGCTGTTAACAAAAAACGTATATTTTGGAATTTTAGTACTAAGACACTTTGTTTTCTTTTGTTCCAGATGGAAAGGCAGCGTGTACAAACTTATATGGCGGGACTTGTTAGCGTATCTATGTTTATATTTTGCAATCAGCTTAGCCTACAGATTCGCCCTCGCAGATGACCAAAAAAGGTAATTATTTTGGAATAACTTACACTTAAAGTTTATCTTGAGTGACTTGTGTTGAATTAAATTTTAATTGGATTTTTCTACCGAGTGTGAACATCTTACAAACGTAATTTGAAGCGATACACTAGTCCAACTCTTGTGCGTAGTAATCATAATTTACAAAATATTTGTTTCATTTGTAAAGCCTATCTATATTAAGAAAAAATAGTTTGTGTGTCTGTCTGTCATGAGCATTGCGCGATATCTACCGCACACAATGTTCTGAAATTTGAAAAATAAGTAGCCTCTGTGCACGAACGTGTGAAGCCAGAATTTTAAAATTTGGACTTGATTATTTTTTTAACGAAAACTGGATAGGAAGAAATAAAATGAAGATTTTTTTTTCTATCTGTTTGAAGTATAGAAAAGCATTGACAGGTGTAGCCCACACAATCCATTGCGTGGTTACCCCGGGTGACGTAGGGTACTTCTGCTAGTATTTTACTAAAATAAGAATATTTATATTTAAAAAACTAATGACGTCAACCCGAAATAGGTCCATACCAACCGAGTGGCGGCGTTGGCAAAGATAGTGCCAACAACTGTTGATGAAGGGTGTCATGTGATCAGCACAACAAACCATTGAGCCGTTAATCTCAGTTTTCTAGAGTAGCTCCTCATTTGTCCTCACGAGGCTGAGTCCACCCTGTTCCAGACCCTCTTCACAGAGAATCTGAACGCACCAGGGATCAAACCCGGGACCTCTGGATCTGTATCCAGGAACGCTAACCACTAGCCCACAGAGGCTATTGACCAAAGATATACAGACAAATATTTATAGTTGTAAATATGTGCCAAATCTACTATGATAAATAAGTTTATAAATTAGTGTTAACTTGCATGGTTTAGCGAGATTCTGATATGTGAAGTTTGTTCATACAAGAAAATATAAATGCAAAAGTAATTGCCATGGAGGTTGATAAGTCTGACCTCGGATACTGAAGTACTTTATTAATTTACTTAGTACATGTATTTTTTAATGATCCTTAATTTTAAATAATTGTATTTGAAGCAATATTAAGTATTAATTACATATTAAAATTATATGTATTTTTTATAGATATGCTACTAAAATTTACAAATGAAACAACATCTCTTCTCAGAAAATATGTACAAAATGTTATTATAGTATCATAATTAATGAACAATTATTTTATAATAAGGCTTTAAAAGCAGATATCCGTAGCTAAAATTACTATTTGTGAGTTGATTGTTTGGATATGCAAAATTTATTGATACTTTCAGGACCTAAATTGCTGCGCTGAATAGCAAGTCTATATTCCGTTCATGATAGGTTTTTACCTGGATGACAGTTCTAAAATCATATGTTTAGGTTTTGCGTTGCCAACACTTGTAAAAAATCACAGTTTTGTTATAAATGTAAAGATCTTTAATTACCTGTTATATATTACATTTAAAATAACGTAAACTTAAGTTTTCTCATACTATTTAATTTTTTTAAATAATTTATTTTTATCCAACTCGAAACAATATTTTAAACATGATTAAAAGTACTTATTTTTTTGTTTTGGAATGTTATTGATTATGTTTAATATAGTGCACACATCAATAACTTTTAATACAGGCATAGTATATACTTGGAAAAGAGAAAATGGTTGTAATTTTTTTTACATATAATAAATGATTTTATGATTATTTTATTGTATTTTGAAATATTTAACTTATTAAAATATTTTCATTAACTGCGTGTCTGCATCATTGTAAAAAACTTGTTTACCGTTATGTTCAATCATATGGTTTAAATTCGTCGGTCGCCATCTTGAAGCTATGTTCGTTAGAAGTTTTTGTGAACGTGGTGTGAATATTTTTTTAAGGGGAATAAAACTATAAATAAACTTTGTGTCCGACCTCAAATAAATATATAAATAATATTGGCCTAAATTACTGTGGTTTAACTATCACATTAATATATTACCATCTGTTTTTATTACAGTCATCCGAAGTGATAGATGTCAGCTATTGGCGTAGTGATATATTAGGGATTACTTCTAGTAACATTTCGAGCTGTCATCCAGGTAAACTTAGCTCGTGAATGACTTATATGTTAGAAGTGTTCGAATATTCTTTCTCATTTTTCTATCCTAAGACAGACATTGAAAAATATTCGAAATGTAAGGGGGTGTTCAAGAATTACATAAGCACATTTTTGGCCATTTTTAACCCCCTCACTCTCTTGTAGGCAAAAATAAGCAAATGCCTGGACCCATCTCTTCTTTGTTCACAGGAATAACCATTCTATTTTGCATGTAGTTTTTCTCATAACCTTAACAGGTAGTAAGATGCGATGATAAAAAATTAAAAATTCCTACAATTTAAAAATTTCTGGTAATTATTAACATAGAGGTGTAAATTAATATTGCGAAATAATTGACAATTAACACTGGTGTCTTAAATTTAAATTTGTTTAACAGGAAAATTAAATAAGCTATAACATTATAAAAGTTTAAAATTTTAATATAATTGAAGTTATAAAAAAGTATTATTAGTGAATACATGAATATTGAATTTATCAAAAAAACTAAACTCAATTTAATCCGATGAGCAAGGTCCTTGAATCCACGTCCCAACACTTTCAATTGTTATGTTTCTATTTGGGGACTTAGGTCACTCAAACTTTGGCTTACTTCTTTAGGCTTCTCCACTTTTTCCTCGTTTAGTCACACAGCATCTTCATGGCTGCCCAAAGTCCAAGTGGCTTGTAATGCACCCTCCCTCAATTTGGCCTGTCTAACTCTGTCTTACGTAAGCATTGTTTTGACACCTCTTCTTCCTTGTCAGCAGAAATAAGCAAAGCTGGAACCCCCTACCCCCTAGGGTGCTTACATAATACTTGAACGCCCCCTAAGGAAAATAATAAGGCTCGCCACCAAAACCTTTAACCCAACAACGACTATACCAAGTAGTTAAGGGTCCCATCTACTTAAAATAACATACATACCCTAACAATGCGGTTTACTTCCACAAATGGCATTTCTGAAGCTTTAAAACCATTAAAACAATTCTCAATTGTTCTGAGATGGTCTTATTTAAATATGTCTTTATTGCTTGAGAAAAAATATATCTATTTTTTCTCACAGTTTACATTAAACATACACATTAGTCATTAGTCTCCACATGTCGATCATAGACTTAGCTATAAACTATGGGTTAAGATATCCTGGGCAAGAGATGGATCTTGGATAGCATTGGTGCGCTAAGACAAAGGTCCTGGGCTCGATCCCCGTATCCAGGTGTCATTTTACAAACTAAGTTAAATTAACTGAAGTGTGGTCCCACCTATACGGACACTGCCGTAATTATATTGACTTTCAACCTGTGTGTTGATATTCATTAGACTCAGAGCTGATACACTTTTGCCTAAAATGTGTTTGAAAATGAGCTAATTTTACATTTTCTTACATTTATTTAATATTATTAAACTTTAAATGTGTTTTTAATGCCATTGGAGATTTAATGCATCTTATCTTCATTTTGACCTGAGATTTATTAATAAGTGACAAAATACATTTTAATTAATAAGGGATTTATGAATGTCTACATAGGGTCTAATGGCTGTGGTAGACCTAATTAAAATAGATATGTAGGAAACGCAAGCTAAGGGAATTGTTTCTACAGGATTTTTTTTAAATAGCAAAACACTTTTTTTAGTCCAAAATAAATAAAATATTGCTCCGATATAAACATAGAGTTTAATTTTTTTCACATGGTGATATCAACAGTTCTTGAAACCCGCCTCTGTGGCGAAGTTGGCTAACGCGCTTGTCGTGTTGAAGCTCGACTGCTGAGGACGGGGATATCGAGGTTCGAATCTCAGCCGGGTGAACTGGAGGTGGTTTTTCCTATATGGTTTTCTACTCTCCTTCCACGCAAATGCAGATTCAATTCCTCTAATTCAACCTTCCCAAGTCCTAATCCATTAGAGTAATTAGTACTTAAAGCGTATAACCCGAACGGGTAGTAAGACGCGGTGCTAAATATTAATTAATTAACAGTTCTTGAATATCTGTAAGGGTGTCCTGGAATTTGATGAAATTTTTTCTTCATTTAAAAAGTTTATCATCTAATGCCGCTATGCTCATAACAGATATTTAACAATTGTTGATATCACAATTTAAATTGTAAAGAAAATTAAACTCTATGTTTATACTGTAGAAATATTTTATTTATTTTGGCAAAAAAAAAAAGTTTTTCTATAAAAACTGCAAGTACACTGCCTTTAGCTCGCGTTCCCTACATATACACCTTAATATGTTTTATCAATACATACTCGTAAAATTCGACCTTGCACATCCTGAAAACGCACTCGTTAAAAAACACTTAAAATGTATAATTAGTAAACCCTTAACCTAAATTGATAAAAACAAACGAGTCAATGTCATTCATTGATAAGTTACATGTAACTAATTAAGTGTAGTGGTGTTTGAAATTACAACGACGAACACACGATAGTAAAAGAACGCAAACTAGTGTGAAATATCTGAAACTTTACTGACCTTGAAGCACAAGGAAAAAAAAACCCTATACGTATCCCACGTCTTGTAAAACATTGACATATTGTTTCCTGGTTCTAATTGGCATCCAACCTGATGTTTTGGTGGTTTCCACATTAGGGAGAGCTTAAGTTCTGTCTTAGTGTGTTTTGCGTGGAGGGATAGTGGAAAATAATTTTGGAAAAATCATCCTTAGTACACTCAATCGGTATTCGAGCCCCGATCTCCTTGACATCGGCAGTTCAATCTGTTGATAGTTTAACGCCTTGGACCAGCGTTCCCCATTCTATTTTGATCGTGACCCTAAATATACTTTTCCATCCTGGCGACTCAAAGTTCCATTACATGTAGTTACAATTGCCTATTATTTTCGTATTAGTGTTTATTAAATTAACTTAATTTAATTAATTAAAATAGCAAACACATAATTAATTTTAATTAATTTTAATCAGAAAAAATTTAAAGTACCAAACTTAGTGAAAATTAGACTTTGTTACAACGTTAGGAAAGGGACAAAAAACAAACTATTTCAGGGGCTGCTGTTTGATTCTTGGGGAGAATAAATATGTATTTTTATTTTGTATCGATAAATTAAAATATTATCAGCGAGATTGAATCAATTTCAGTAACTTTTTAAACATACAAATAGAAAACTACATAATATTTTCCAGTGAAAATGTGACTTCATTGCAAAAATTTCTATATGATAAAACAGTTTTTCCGTGACAACCATGATGCTGTTTCATTTTGTAGGTGAGCTCTTCAAATTTGAGTGTTATGTTGATAATATGACACTGCAAGTCATTCTGCGGGTACAAGCAGTTCTTTGCTTTAGTCTTGATCGTTACAATACCTGAGAATTGTTTCGGCCAATGAAGCTGGATTGAATATATTCGGATAAAGAAGCGTTAGTACTATGTACTCCCATATCTGTATTTGTACATATAAGTAGTTTATTAATCTCCAACCATCAGCTAGAATCGAACCAGTGCTCCTCTACGTGGCAATTACAGCCACTGCACGGATCAATCCTTGGTCAACCCAACAATTCTACTCTATTCTCAACCTAAGGCCTACTCGAAGATGAAAGTTACACATTCCTTGATGCATTGGTTCCCAAAAGGGGGTCCGCAAGCTGTTCTTAAGGGGTCCGTGACAACCACTAAAATTTAATAAAATAAAAAGTTAAAATAACATAAACATTTTGTGTTTATGACCAGAACAATGCCATAGTCAGGAAGTTTCAAATATTTTTCAAAATATGGTACAAGTTTTCCTACTATGAAATAATTTTTGGAATCTACTTTAAAAAAAAACACAGAACAAGTGAAACAAGAAATAGTCAAGCATCTGGGGATCTTAGCAACAACATAGAGACAATATTTTCCTGTTGAAACCAACAATTTCAACAATACTGCCTGGATAAGAAACCCATTTGATTGAAAAATTGAAGATATTTCTAATCTTAGTGAAGACGAGGAGGACCATATTGTTGACTTAGCAAACAACGGTGTTTTCAAATCTGTTTATCAGAGTGAAAAAATAATTGAATTCTGGTTATCAGTTTATCAAGATGATCAAAATCAACTAGCTGAAAAAGCGTTGAAACATTTGCTTCTTTTTATACAACTTACCAGTGTGCACAAGCTTTTTCAACACTGTGCTGCATAAATATAAGTATAAAAATAGACTTGACACGCTTCCGGATTTTCGAGTCAAAGTTTCCAGCCTTCAACTTGATCTTCCAAGTAGTGATGAGAAGAAAGAAGATCTCTCACTTATCTCACTAATACTAGACCCAAATGAATTAATTTAGAATTTTTTATACTTAATAAACGTTCATGTAGGCCTAACTAACTTTTTTGTGTTGCCTTTTTATATATTCATTTATATTATTATTATTATTATCATCATTTAGCGCCGCGTATTACTACTCGTTTGGGTTATACGCTTAAGTACTAATTACGCTAATGGATTAGGAATTGTAAAGTTTGAATTTAGAGAAAGTGAACCCGTATTTTCGTGGAGGTAGAGTGGAAAATCATTTAAGAAAAACCACCCCCAGTTCACCGAACCTCGATTTCCCCGTCCTTGGCAGTCGAGCTCAATACGACTAGCGCGTTAGTTAACTATGCCACCGAGGCGGGTTCTCATTTTAATAATTATTACAACTAGAGTTAGGGTAAAAATAAAGGTATGTAAAAACACATTTGACTCGGATTTAATGTGCCAAATTCCCAATTTTGTAGGTTTTCTAACATGAATTATTAATATGGGGGTGGAGGGGTTACTATTTGCTATACATAGAATAGATTATAATTATTAGAAAAAAAAGGGGGTCCACCGATTTCAAAGAGCTTCTTGGGGGGCAGGGGGGATCCTTGACTGGTAGATAATTGGGAACCACTACTTTATTGGAATAAACAAATTACACTTTCAATATTCATGTCCATACGATTGCCAATTACTGATATATGCCCATGTAATTTGGCAATATTATGACTCAAGGTTGCGGTTGTATGCGCTTATTTCCAATTTTAATGTCCGGAAGACTGTAGAATACTGTCTCTCTTTATATTTATATCTTCTTCTTATGTTAACAACCTGAAGGTTGATTTGATTTCTATCCATCCGAAGCTGGGTATGCACACAGACAGTCTTTCGGCTGGTTAATGCTGCCTGCACCATCTGGTAGAAATCCTATGTACTAGGAGAGATCAGAAAGTGTGGGGGTGCCCCGTTGTCATCCACACTGAGTTTCTATGAGCGAGAATGAAAGGTCCTACCAATTTTGCCGGGAAAGGTATTTTCATATACCTTGCGGGGTTATTTTATGAAACAATCGACATGGAACAGACGTCTTTACTTCCTCTCTGAAGGAAGATGTGCTAAGGATGTTTATCACTCGAGAAAAATCCGTCGACCTCGGCTGGGTTTGAACCCACGAGCATCGGTTACTGAGTGAGGTGAGCACTTTACCCCCAGACCACCGAGGTCGACTATATTCATGTATAATGTATGAAATATTAATTTAAAAAATTAATAATTAGGAATAAATTTAAATCATATGTCAGAAAACTACTATTTTTATGTTATCGCCCAGCATTAGTATGGCCTAGACTCAAAAGTTTATAATGGTCTCATATATTAAAAGGGAATACATTTGAGACTAATTCTGTATTATTTAAACTATTTTTTTTAAATCAATTTTTCACATTTTCTAGATACATCGACTTTTCTCTAATATTTAATACAATACTAATGGTTTGCTTATGGCTTAGTTCAATTTTAACGGGAAGAGCCTTTTAGAAAATACAAACAAAATTTGTACTTCCAAAATTGATAGAATCTTACATTATTATTAATGTTATAAGATAAATATTTGTAATATCTACCAAATGCTACAGATGTATACTCCATTCACGGTAGGGATTACTCTCTGAAAGGTCTTTTTTCCTACCAATATCCTACTATATAGTAGATTTCTGGTAGGGGAAAAGGCCTTTCAGAAAACAATTTCTACGGTGAACGGACTTTAAATCACATGACTTAACGTTTTAAAACGTGAAAATAGATTTGTTAACTTTCCTAGCTGACAAGGGTTTTTCCAATGATAATTGAACTGTTGGCACACTAGGGAAATATGGAGTCATGTAATTAGGACAAGCTAATAATAACTATGAATAATTAGGACAAAAGAAGCTCTAAAAGAATGTAAGTAAGAGCATATAAGTAGGTCAAAGAAATACTGGCTAGTACTGTGAACGTGATGTACAGAATTGCCATAGATAAAAAGTGTCGGTTCAGGGCAAGGACGTTCTGTCATAACAAAGAAGATGACAATGACACTGTTTCATCTAGATATTGATAAATGACCTCGCTGCTTTGGTTTTCTAAGAGCATAGCTATAGGGTTAAGTAGTCTTCTCGCTTGATTATTTCTAATATTAAAATATAATATTTACGCATTTGAAAATGACACATTTCCTTGTCTTGGTCATATAAGATGGCTACAAGGGAAAAAGGAGTAAAGTCAAATTTTAACTGAAATTGTGTTGGTGATTCTGTTAGTAGCGGTTCCCAACCTATGTTCCCCTTGGCGGTCCATTTCCATAGAGTTTGCCCTTAATTTTAGCAAAATGTTTAATAATTACAGTAGTAGTTATTTCTAATTTATTTGTTGCAGCTGAAAATAAATGTTCCAATAATGGTATTAAAAAACAATTTAATAATAAGGTGAAATAAATTTTTACATTCAAAAAGCAAAAGTTACATTAAAAACTAACACATTAAATTTATTTAAAATATATTAATAATTATAAAACTATTTTATGTTTGAAATTGATATCATTTTCTCAAGGTCAAATATAAAATAAAACCCGAACTACCCCTTACCTTATCGTTGGGTTGGTTTCATAACTTTTGACTTATCTTTTGTCTTACACTGCTGGAAAATTTAGCTCTTTCCGCCATTATGCGAATATTTTCTCATACCCCCAAACTTCCTGGCACGTACCCCACGTTGAGGACCGCTGTGTTAGACAATCATGTGACCTTTATAATTCACTTTAGATTATGGTTTAAAATAAGGTTTGTCCTATTTAAATTAATGTAAAAAAATTCTTTTCTGGGGTCCTTAAGTGGTTTGAGGTTTAAGATTTGCTGTTCTGGGGATGTATTCTTGAGTAATTTAAAAGCTATCTCGTATGATTTTCCCATTTAACTTTGCTTAGAAAATCATACGAGATGCTCAAAGATGCACTCAAGAATACAGACCCTGGATGTAAAATGTGTGTGATGTGACTTGAGCAGTAATGCCAATCCTCTACCTATCACCGGTCGAATATATAGCTACTATATTATATTAATTAATTATTTATATAGACTTTTAATCAATGTCATCCCTAATGATAGGTTATATCATATAATTTTAGTTCACGCTTGAAATAGCTAATCAAAAATGTCATAATAATATTACTAATTGATTTAACCTTCTCTAACCACGTCATTACTTTGATTTGATTTTTTTTTAAAGTGAGTTGGCAATTAATGCCACTGCACTTTAAAATGTACTTGGCCTGACTTATGTAAATATATATAAACATCATCGTGTTATCTGATTAACTTTTTTCTGTTCCAAAAATAGTACAGTCGGCATTTGCACGATACTGTAGATAAACAAATCACGAACGTTTGTACAGATATGATTAAACAATCCTTAAATTAATATTTAAAAAATAATTCACATACATTATATTCATGTAAAATAACCCCCACTACTTGTTGGGTTCTGGGGCACAGATCTTAATAATTTCTGGATGAGAAAGTAAACTATAAATGGGCCATTATTGATTCCTAAATTATCCTTTTCTATAACTAATCTTAGCATATGCAACATACAGCGCAAGTAGTCGTACAGTCGTAAAAGTCATTGTGTGTCGGTTGATGCCATTTATTTTTGTGGTTTGTGACGTCATGAATAAGACGGCACTGATTTGTTCATTTAAGAACCGCAAACCAACACAAACCAAACAACCTGTTAAAATCATGGTTGAGGGGGAGTTGCGCCTCAAACCCACCTCTTACTCGAAATTAAACACTATGACGTTTCACAGAGCTCATGTCAAATAATATCATGGCCGCAATAGAGAGAGAAGGAATACCGGTTTCGACAACACCATGTTTCCTAACGTGGCTTATATTCCTCGTAAAACTCTATCAACAACAATAACATCCACAAGGAACGTTTGATGGTCATTTTCTTTCATACAAAAATAACACTTTCAATGTCAAGCTGTCACTACATTGTTTCCTTAGAGTCTTGCTACGGCCAAACGCGCGGTAAAAAATGTTACGAACGAAAAAATAATTCTTGCTACAATATCAAGATACATATCTAGTTGGTAGCGTGTATAATGTGACTTGTATCAGGCGTGAAATGTCGCTACATATGGTCTAACGCATTCTTTAAAACTTATTTAAACATAAGAAAATACAATTTCGGATATCTATTATTATTATTATTATTATTATTATTAGCACCGCGTCTTACTACCCGTTCGGGTTATACGCGCTTACGCTAATGTGCAATGGTAGGGTGAATGTTAGATGAAATGAAGGACCTACAGTTTAACGTGGAATCCGAACCACGGTGGAGACCTGGCATTCCTCACATTCACAAGATGTCTTGTCAGAGGTGAAGGAAGGGTTTGGTAATCAGATAAATCTTTGCCGGGACCGAGGATTGAACCCCGGACGCCAGCATAGAAGTCTGACACCTTACCCCTAGACCACCAGGTCACCCAATTACGGATATCAATCCTCTACATTTAATGCCCCGTGTAGTTTATATAAAACAGTTTTTGTATCTCTTCAAATAGACACTGGTCTGTTCGATTAGAGACACGTCCTTGAAGACGCTCCTAATGAGTGACGTTCTCTGCTCGTCTGTTACAGTTTAATTCACTGGGTGAATTATTACAGCGTCATTTGTCGCTCACATCACGCGACATTTACCGCTCGTCTGGCCGGTATGCTTAATTCACTGGGTGAATTATTACATCGTCATTTGTCGCTCACATCAAGCGACATTTACCGCTCGTCTGGCCTGTTAGTTTAATTCACTGGGTGAATTATTACAGCGTCATTTGTCGCTCACATCAAGCGACAATTTACCGCTCGTCTGGCCGGTAGGCTTAATTCACTGGGTGAATTATTACAGCGTCATTTGTCGCTCACATCAAGTGACATTTACCGCTCGTCTGGCCGTTAGGCTTAATTCACTGGGTGAATTATTACAGCGTCATTTGTCGCTTACATTAAGCGACATTTACCGCTCGTCTGGCCTGTTAGTTTAATTGACTGGGTGAATGATTACAGCGTCATTTGTCGCTCACATCAAGTGACATTTACCGCTCGTCTGGCCGGTTACAGTTTAACTCAACGGGTGAATTATTACAGCGTCATTTGTCGCTTACATCAAGCGACATTTACCGCTCGTCTGGCCGGTTAGCTTAATTCATTGGGTGAATTATTACAGCGTCATTTGTCGCTTACATTAAGCGACATTTACCGCTCGTCTGGCCTGTTAGTTTAATTCACTGGGTGAATTATTACAGCGTCATTTGTCGCTCACATCAAGCGACAATTTACCGCTCGTCTGGCCGTTAGGCTTAATTCACTGGGTGAATTATTACAGCGACATTTACCGCTCGTCTGGCTCGGTACAGTTTAATTCAATGGGTGAATTATTACAGCGTCATTTGTCGCTCACATCACGCGACATTTACCGCTCACATCACGCGACATTTACCGCTCGTATGGCCTGTAAGCTTAATTCACTGGCTTCACTATTCCAGCGACCCGCCTCGGTGGCGTAGCTAGCTAACGCGCTATTTTCGTGTTAAGCTAGGCCACTGATGACGGTAAGATTGAGGTTCGAATAGTGTTATTATATAGGTGTTGATAATATTTGTCAAAAGTTACCATAACGGCAATTCAAATTTCTTGGCATATGTGTTTATGAAAATTGTGGTAGTATTTTTTATAAATGTAAATAAAGTATGCTCCTACACAAATCGGATTGTTGTTTTGCATGTGCCTGTACATCGAGGAAACAGTAACGTGAGCCTGAGCGTAGACGCCCGTGTATTTAGGTTTCTAGTTCAATGATAACGCAAAGAAAGTGTTATGTTGCTCGGTCTTTCACTAGCGACAAGTGTCGTGTTGAATAAAGCACTTCTTTCAAAAAAAAAAGTACGTGTGTACTAGATTTAGGTAAAAAAACACATGTATTTTTGCTAGTAAGCATGATTGATTTGCCACTCTCCATTTACTCAAATGCGGGTGCATCTTATTTAACTTTGGTCTTCATATGGGGGTATCACGAACAGATAAAATAATATCAATCCCAGAAAAAATAATTCACATTTACCTTTTAGTGTAGATATGCGAAGTCAAACCAAGCATAAAAGCCGCGGTAAGCAGCAGCTGGTTTATCTGCCGTTAGCTGCTGGCCGCGGTATTCAGCGGCTTGTTTACCTGCGGTTGGCTGCTGGACGCGGTAAACAGCGGCTGGTCTGTCTGCTGCCGGTTGTTGGTCACTGCTAGCAGCCGTTCAATAGGGTAGCGTGAACTATAAATTGCGGCTGCTTTCATCAGTCAGCGAATTTACCAGTAGATTTTGGAGTAACGTATGATCACTTTTAGCAGCCACCAGCCAGCTACGTCACTCACTCATCGCTGCTAGCAACGACCACCAGCCAATATGAGCCCTATGGTTGCTGGTTGAACGCAACAACCGGTTGAAACTCCACGTGGCGGACACTTCTTTCTTGTATCATTGTGTTATGCTTAGTGCTTTACGATGACGGAAATAAAGGGGAGGCCCCCCAATTGATCCACTTCGACCTACCCCAGCCCCTAAACACCTTGCGTTTCTTATCTCATTTCCTCGCCGAGTTATCTCATTCCCACCCGTCTTAAACAAATCTCTTCGTCGACCCAAAGAAAACCTTAGTACACCACAGAACACACTCAAAACTTAAAATAATCCTGTGAGACTGTGGACTCTGTCGCTACCAGTCGCTGCTGGTACCAGCAATGAGTAGGTAAATGTGACTTCTAAGCAGCCAGTAGCGGCTAGTAAACTAGCCTAGTGTGACCGCGGCTTTAGACGTGATTGTAGACTAGTATTATATTTAAACAACTAAAGGTTTATTTTTCACCGCATCTTGCTACTCTCCTGATGTCTTCTTCATTTAGTTACACTAATGAGGCAGGAATGGGTAAGGTAGAATTAGAGGATATTTACTCTCAATTTTTATTGAGAGCTGGAAACTTTTTTTAGCTAAAAAAAAATTGAGTTCTTTAACGCGTACTTTCTCAACAGACTGATTATATCCTTATACGACTTATATACTAACTTAAATCTAGAACATACTCAACACCTAGCTCCCGGGGCTCAATATGCAAACACACTACCGACTGAGCTAAAGAGTTAAGCGAGTGAGAAACACGTTGCAAAAAAATCCAACTATAATGCACCCGACCGGGATTAGAACCAGAGCATTCCCGTCGCTGACAATCCTATCTTTTGGGAGTGTGACACTTTAGACCATGGGCTCTTAACCTTTTTATGATTACAAACTCCCAATTCATTGCCCAAAATGTCCCCATACCACCTTCGCCATATGGTCGAAGTTATTGTCATCAGAATCACCAATCCTATCAGGTACAACAAATATGTCAATAGTCTGGTTTTACTCTATCAAAAGGAAAGTTAGGAACAGAAAAACTTAAAATAAAATTGTAAGTATTTAATCGTATTTATTTAGAGAAAAAGGATAAATCACAAATACACAATCCGTAATGACAGCTTATTCTTATATAACAAGTTTATTTTTATTGTTCAGAGAATGAGTCCTATACCCCCATTATTTGGTTCCCGTACCCCTAAGGGTATGATCAGACTTGGCGATCGTGTGACTAAAAAATAAACTAGAACACATTAGTTGTAATGAGAGGTGGCCAGACTGGAGCGTGCAACTCGAGCGACTCGCTCGAGAGATAGAACTGGTTCTGTTATTCAAGCGCGTCGCTCGGGTTGAAACAGTCTAGTTTACAGGCGCCGGGAAGTAGTTGTAGGTTGGTCCAGTGCGTGTTAGGAAAACTTATCAATTTAGCTTGATATCTGAGTATTTTTATTATTATTGATACGTTTAGCACACTTGCTATTAACAGCCTAATCTAAATGGTGAGAGCAGAAACAACATAATAATGTAGAACCGATACAGGGGGAAAATGGGGAAAGTCCAATTTTAACTAAAATTGAGATAGTGCTGCCCTCTGTTAGAAAATCACGAAACCTTTCTAAAGCACTTTATAACCTATTCTGAAAATTGAAAAATGATACCTGGACACGGGAATTGAACTCGGGACCTTTGGCTTAGTACACCAATGCTCTAACCACTCAGCTATCCAGGAATCGTCCCGTGTCTTGGCTATTTATTTCATAAATGCTATCCCTTACAATTATAATAATTGTACAAGTGGCAGCATTAAGCCAATCACCAAGTCAAAGGTGGTAGCGTTATCTGATAGCTCGTAATCTTAATTTTAAAAATCACACATTTGTAGCCGACGATTTCCGCACATCCATCATAGACTCTGCCTTAAAATATGAGTGAACAATGACCATGGGCACGGGGCGTACTAATTCCTGGGTTCGATTCCCGTGTCCAGGTGTCATTTTTCAGTTTTCATAATAAGATATCTTGATTGAGTAATCCTCACTAAAATCAGAAACTATAGCTTTGACTACTTGTTACTTAATAACATTCCTAGAAGCGTTCTTTGACATATTCAAATTAATTAAATAATATATATATATATATATATATATACATACAGTAACCCCATGGCTTCTTTGGTGCTGATTGACAGCTGACAGCTTTGAAAAGTTACCAGACCAAATTATATATCCCTACGCCGAACAATATGATCTGCAAAAACATGTGTTTAGCAGCTGTCACTTCTGACAGTAAAAATTTAGGTATATACTGTCAGCTGTCAGTCAGCACCAAAGAAGCCATGGGGCTACTGAATATATGCTGAGGTCCATGTGAGGCTTGAGACATAAAATTTGTCCTAGAAAATGTGTGTAGTGTGACTTATCCCAACTTTTTCCACTGTATCCTTCATATGTTAATACTTCATTATTATAATAAAAGTAGGCCTTTACAAATAAAAATCACCATTAGCGTGGAGAGTGATCGGGAAAACCTCAACATGTATTCACTTGTCAAAAACCATCCTCAGGTTGCCGAGTTAAGATTCGAACCTTGACCTCCCCGTAAACAACTATCGAGTGCAATGTGAGACTAGCACGTTAGTCCACGCGGCCACTGATGAGGTTGATATCTGACTTTTAAAACACTTCAAAACACACTAAAAAATATTCGCATTGCTAACCGAATCGTCCCGTCGCTGTCTACCCGACTCCCGACTAAGATGACGTCACGGGGGAAAGAGAAAGGTGGAGAAACAATATGTGTACTGTTCCACCTTTCCTCGTCTCACCAAGAGTCCAGTGTTTCTAAGTATTCAGAGAGTGTGTAGATTAGTTAACGTGGTGAAAGTAAATTTTAAAATATATTTTAAGGTAAGTTGTTTACCTTGTTGTCGCCACGGGTCCTTCAGCTAGGGAAATAGGTCTTCTGCCTTTTGTTACTACTACTTTTTGAAGCCGATGTTCCACTCTGCTTGGTATTAAATCAAATGGTTGTACTGACATCCACATGTACTCAAAAAATCAAACAGGGTAACTTCTCAATTGTCTGTATAGATGGTGGAATTCACCGTACATATTTATTAATTGGATGCACACTTTTTTTATATATAAAAACATTCGCTAATTTTTTGTAAGAATTTACGTGGAGCAGAGATGCGTCAAGTGTCTTTGACAAATACATTTTTACCAATGAACTAGGGTCATTCTGATTAATCATTCGCTCGTTGGTCTGGTCAGACAGTCACTCGTGCGCTCGCAAGTCTAGTTGAACCCTGAGAGTTATTGGATATCCCCAGTTCAGAACTCCTGCCTTAGACCATGCTACCACTGATGCGGGTAAATGAAGGTTAAATATTCCTTCTCCATTTTTTTAAAGGCATTGATGAGTGTGTTGATGATTCATTGACCAACCATGATGTGAAACTGTCGCCGATTCCGGTATATAGGTAGGTATGATAATAGACTGTCGAAACGTCTTCAACACAAATTGTGGAAATTACATTGACACTTTTTCTAAAAGGTAGCCTCTTTTTTCTGCCATAATGCGATTTTATAACAAGTATCTTTCTGAAAAGCTTTTATTTTCCTACCAGCTTCATAGTATTATTATTATTAGCACCGCGTCTTACTACCCGTTCGGGTTATACGCACTTACGCTAATGTGTGATGGTAGGGTGATTGTGAGAGATGAAATGAAGGACCTACAGTTTAACGTGGAATCCGAACCATGGTGGAGGCCTGGCATTCCTCACATTCACAAGATGTCTTGTCAAGCTTCATAGTATGTTGTATAGTTGGTTTCAAGTATGATTTAAACCTTTCAGATGGTTATTTGTAAGAAAATCGGGCTATATAATATTCTAGGGAAGCAAGACCAGAAATATCTGGTTTTAACAATTTCACCAACATTAGCCTAGCCCGCTTCAGTGCCCGCATGGTCTAAGGCGTCATTCTCAAAATATATTAGAATGCCGATTACAAGGAGATAGGGCTTAGAATCTCGGTTTGGTGTATTTATATTTTTTCTTAAATGATTTTTTACTCTCCATCCACGCAAATTCGGGTATAATCTATGTAAATTCAGCCTTCCTCATCTCTAACTCATAAACGTAATTAGTAGGCCTACATACGCGTATAACCTGAACAGGTAGTAAGAAGCGGTGCTAAAAATAATTAAATAAAAATATAGCATAAAGATGGGACTGTAAATTCCATTGTGAAGTTAAAAAAACGCTGATATTTGAGTCCAAGGTTTCAGCATCAAAAATAAGAAAGCTAGGTCTGAATTAACTAGCTCTTCGACAACTGGATCTTTCAAAAGGGATTACAAGCACTTAATATGTAAGCGATGCTATTGCTTGATACCGTTTAATGCATGTTCAATCGTCACCTCAAAATATTTAGGCAAGGACCGTAAACCACCACCACCACCAAGAGAATTTCTTTGAAGTGTAAGGCGTGATTTACACCTTAGCTAATAATTAGTACATATGTTAATAAATATAGACAGTTACAATCCATTCTTCATAGTACAGCCGTCTACAGCCAAACGTACCCGCTTGTCGCAATAACGCAATTTGGTCTGTCTACAATAGCTTACGCAAACACATTCGTTTTTTCAGAACTGTCGGACCCGCTTGTCTGGAGGAGATGAACATTGTCCATCTCTTGCGTTGGCTTGCGTTCAGCCAATAAAAAAACCCAATATGGATGGACTACTAAAATCAAATAATATGAAGTTATTTGGTCTATGATAACAGCTCTTGGAAATGTATAGAAGTGAATACAGTGTTTTCAATTAAAATCATATATATTTAATCATTTAAATATTTGTTAACTATTTATTTCTTATTTGAAAACATTAATATGAATTTGACTTTTATAGTCATCATTGCTGTTTGTTTCTATTGGTTGAAATTACGTCTTGCGGCTTTTCACTGTAGACAGTCTATTTTGTATTTAAGAGAAGCGTAATTACAAGTTCGTTTGCGATTGCGTAATTGCGAGTCCGACAAGCGGGTAGGTTGGTCGTAGAACGGACGACTACCTTTGATCGTACCCGCACCCATAACAGTATTCGCTGCTTACGGTAAGGTTGCTGTACCGATCGGCGTCGGCACATTCTAGCCAGTATACCACAAGTATAGTGTGATTTCGATAGGAAAAACCATAGAAGTTAGTTACTAGAGTTACTAACACAATTTTAATGTATTCAAACATCAAATCTTGTTACCAACAGCTGTCACTTTTGATAGATATTATCAATACATACAGAACTAGACCCTTCCCCATCCCTCCCCACCGCATTATTATTTTCAACAAACATATTGAAGAATCATCATAGACTCTACCATAAAAGATGAGTGACTATCGACATTTTTATGAGGAATAAATTAAACTTTCAAAATAAACTATAGTCTATGCTACTCGCTGATGATGTAGCTTTATATTATTATTATTATTATTATTATTATTAGCACCGCGTCTTACTATCCGTTCGGGTTATACGCACTACCGTTAATGTGTAATGGTAGAGTGATTGTGAGATGAAATGGAGGACCTACAGCTTAACGTGGAATCCGAACCACGGTGGAGGCCTGGCATTCCCTACATTCACAAGATGTCTTGTCAGAGGTGAAGGAAGGGTTTGATAATCAGATAAATCTGTGCCGGGACCGAGGATTGAACCCCGGCCGCCAGCACAGAAGTCTGACACCTTACCCCTGGACCGCCAGGTTACATTAGCTTTATATTGGTGAAAGAATTTTTTTAAATAGGTCCAGTAGTTTTTGAGTTTATCCATTACAAACAAAAAAATCAAATCTTTCCTCTTTATAATATTATTATAGTGTAGATAACATGAATAATATAGTAATTTACTATCAATTTTGTCCGCAGAGAAATGTGTTTTAATTTTCTCGACTGTTTTCCCAACCATAATCAGTGTAGGCCTCTACCGGCACACCAGAACACCCTACAAAAATAACACTAATATTTATTATAGCAAAATGTTATCAATGCTTACCTAAAATAAAATACTTAAGTATTTTCAGAAATGTTGAAAATTGATTTGTTAGCAAGGAAGCCATACTTTAACTAAATAAAAAATAGAAAAACGAGATATAACATCCGGACAGTGTAGCTTACAAAAGTAGAAAAAATAAATAAAAATGCAAAGTATTTGAATAAAATAATACAAGTAAAACTGTAATTAAATATGATAAATTACCAATGGCGATAACTTGGATGGAAAGAAAAGGTCTTTTTTCTGCTCAATCAAAGATCATCATTTAGCATATTTAGCACCGCGTCTTACTACCCGTTCGGTTTATACGCTTTAAGTACTAATTACGCTAATGGATTAGGAATTGGGAAGGTTGAATTAGAGGAAGTGAACCCGAATTCGCGTGGAGGGGGAGTGGAAAACCTTTTAGGAAAAACCTCCCCCAGTTCACCCGACCGAGATTCGAACCTCGATCTCCCCGTCCTCAGCATTTGAGCTCAACACGACAAGCGCGTTAGCCAACTACGCCACCGAGGCGGGTCTCAATCAAAGATGATTGTAAAAGTAAAGTGAGTACTTATTGAATTACTCCTTAAATAACTCTCAAGGTTGGTCTTCCTTTTATGATATAAATCAAATTAGGGAAATTAAAAGTTATAGTAATATTAATATAAATTTAACGTGCACTTTCTAATCTCAAGATGATGTAATCACACGACCTACAAAATGTCTAAATATGTGACAAAACACTCAACATAAGCAGCAGTAATCTTAGAATCCGGGTCCTTCTTGCCTGAAGTTAGCGTTCACGGAAAAATCCGTTCTGACCACTAGGGAAGTAGAAAATGAGACGTAAAAATTGCAAAAAATTTTGGTTGCAAATATTATGCAATAATTCTTAACCTAGAATAATCGTGAAAGTTTTGACGATACAAATAGTTATAAGAATAAAAAAAAAATTAGTCGTGTGGTTTGTAACAAATTACATCTATCATCGAAATGTAATAAGCCCTTATATCGCTAACATTATCTCCCCGCATCGCCCGAAGGGTAAATTTGGCAAAGCTTGTTTGAAATCCCGGTCGTTGAGTTTTATAATGATGGTGCCTGTAGCCATGAAACTCAAATACAAACGCGAGGATATGAAATCATAACAAACCGCATTGAGTCCTCAGGGGCTGTACCACAGGATTGCGTCGCTAACATACGTTGAAATTATAGCTCTCGGTTATGTATATTGTCCCTCAAATTTAAGGTGAGAGAGTGGGGAACGCGTGTTAAAGACACAATTTTTGTAGTATTTTTCTTAATATAAAAACTTTTTTTGGTTGAAATAAATCCAATAATTCTCTAGTAGGAACAAAATGAGTTTAATTTTATTCACATGGGGACCTCAATATTTCTTGAATTTCTGTCAAGGGTGTCCTGGAATATAATGGCAATTATTTATCTTCATTTAAAATGTTTTTGATCTAATGCCGCTATGCTCATAACTGGCATATATTCAACAACTGTTATTATTATTATTATTATTATTATTAGCACCGCGTCTTACTACCCGTTCGGGTTATACGCACTTACGCTAATGTGTAATGGTAGGGTAATTGTGAGATGAATTGGAGGACCTACAGGTTAACGTGGAATCCGAACCACGGTGGAGGCCTGGCATTCCCCACATTCACAAGATGTCTTGTCAGAGGTGAAGGAAGGGTTTGGTAATCAGATAAATCTATGCCGGGACCGAGGATTGAACCCCGGCCGCCAGCACAGAAGTCTGACACCTTACCCCTAGACCGCCAGGTCACCAACTGTTGTTATCACCATGTGTAGAAAATTAAACTATATGTTTCTATTGGAGCAATATTTTATTTATTTTTTAAAAAGGGGAGAAATAAGGGTGTGTTTACTTAATATATAATTATATATTACATACATTTCTTATAAATATTGTAGAGCGAATTATTTTCATTTTTATTTATTTATTATTTGTCTGTTTAGCACTAAGGCCATTAAAGACTTTATCTAGGGACTAGGAACTAAGAGGTTAATTTAAAGGAAGTGCATCCACGTTAGACTCTAAAGATGATGAGAAAGCCACAATAATAAATCACGCTTGAAAAATCACCCCCAATACACCCATCCAAGATTCGAGCCTCGAATTCCAAGTCGCCGGCAAACCAGTCTGTTTCGTGTCTGAAATCTTAGACCAAGTAACCACTGGTTGAAGTTTTAGATTTATTATTATTATATTAATACACATAAGATGGTTGTATTTCCATGGTGTTAAGCGACCTAGAAACCTAGAAAACAGAAAAGTTTGAGAATTTGGTCAAATTTCTGGCATTTTAAATAGTCTAACACAATTGTCTTTTTTTAAGGTATTTAACATGCTCTTTCTAAACCGATTGATTATATCAAAACATGAGAATTTCTATGGTTGAGAGCGAATTTTAATTTTTGCTGGGAAAATTGTTTCCACACACCTACCAGGGTTCTTTTAGATGCCACAATCGATATGGGACCGATGGCTTTACTTTCCCTCCGAAGTAGGTTGTGCTACTGATTTGTATCGCTTTGGACAAATACGTCCACCGGTTGGGTTTAAACAAACTGGCATCGGGTACTGAGGTGAAAACCTTACCCCAAAACCGATGAGGTCGACAAAACAGTTGTCCCTGTTGAGCATACTGATCTCAATTCTCAAAGTCAAAATATTATTTTCGTGTCCTCTTTCCACACATCTTCAGCCAAAGCTGAGTCGTGGCTATAAAATGTGCGAGAATTTGATTACGTTCTAGGAAGAAGAAACTAAAAAAGACTTGTCTTTCGCAACAATTTTAAACTGTACTATTGTAAGACAATCTTTTAATGTCTCAATAATATGATCTCACTGAAACCTAACTTAGATCGCACTTCCCAAGAGCTAAGTAAATCCGACTTTTCGCGATCAATGTTTTCACGAAACGTTTGAAAACCCCATTTTTAAAGAGCTAAAACTTGTTTCAAATTCGAAAAAAATCATTATTACATAATTTGGATTTTCCAAAATAAAACTATGTTCACGCGAAATCGAAATTTTCTCATAAATTCTTAATAATACTCCTATTTTAAAACTAAATTCGTGTTTTTTTAGGCAAAATTCCGTTTATAAAAGCTTAGTGCTACGAGTGGCCTATAATTGCATCCTTAGATAATTCGTAATGTACCTTTTAGTTCTGTATTGTGTGTAGCAATATCGTTCAAGGCCGTAGCCGGGGGGGGGGGGGGTTCAAACCCCCCGTGAAATCTTATGAACAAAATATATATGGCTTTATTTATGGTTCAAACAATATAAAGATTAAGATACAAATACAAATTAGGGGGTTGTGATACCATAAAAAGCACTTCAGAGAGATTCTAAAAGTATTAAACACTTTGAAATGTTGCTAGCCTTTGGCCTTTTGGGGGTTATTTTACCATAAAAACACTTCGCAGAGCTTCAAAAAGTATTTAATATTTGGAAATTTTCCAAGCCCTCGGCAGCTAGGGGGTTATTCTACGATGAAAAAAAAAACATTTTAGAGAGTGTCTAGAACTGTTAAATCATTTAGAATTTTTTCTAGCTTCCAGTAATTGGGGGATGTGTCCACCAAACCCCCCTGAAATTATTGGCTGGCTATAGCCTTGATATCGATGATTATAGAAATAGTTAATAATCGTCGCAACATACGAGTAGATGCACCTGCTTAAGGTACGGCAGAAGAGAGCGCAAGTAATTTTACAGTTTTTATAGCATTACATTTTTTTGACAACAATAAATCAAATATTTCTCCAGTAGCAAAATAGAGTTTAGTTTTCTGCACATGCTAATATCAACAGATCTTGAATATCTGTCAAGGGTGTCCTGGAATTTTGTCAAAACTTTTTCTCCTTATTTAAAAATTGTTGATAAAATTACAGAACACCAACAAAATACCTTTAGGCTGAGATCCTTTAATCCTTTCATAAAATGACACAATTTCAGAAGGTGTATTCAGCTAAGACTATTATTACATAATAATATTTGTGATAAATAGGGACTGGAAAAGTTGGAAATTGGCTCTGTAAAACCTGGAAAAGTCTGGTAATTTTAAAATATAGTTTGGTTGTTTACTTATAAATAATATAAATATATATATTTTTTAACTTGTGTTTCAGGACATTTGAAAAAATTCGTCTCTACGCTAGTCAACAAAGTGAAAGTATCCCCATGTCGTTCGTTTTGGGTTTCTACGTGTCACTCATCGTGAAGAGGTGGTGGGAGCAATACAGACTCCTGCCTTGGCCGGACTCGCTGGCTCTGTTCGTCAGCGCTGCCATCCCTGGCTCGGTAAGTTGTTTTGGGCAGCCCTGGAGTTTATCGGTCATTTATCTGTGATGAGGGAACTTTTATCATCCCGTGACCTCCTTTCGTGAAAACACAGAATCCTTCTGACAGCTAGGAAAAACTACTATATTTGCTTTGAAGTATTCATACGTCAATTCATGTGATCTGCAGCTGTCACTTTTGACATATTGTATCAATACTTATAAGATAACACTAAAAATATGTTTGTATTATCCAAACGATCCTCACTCCTATTATACTTAATTTTAAAAAAACACGGTGGATGGTTTGGCCAAACCGCACTGTGACAGCAGGACATGTCAGAAGTCTGAATACGTCCGTTGATTGGCTACGGGATGTCCACGGAAGTCCTCGTCACCATTGTGAGGCGTATTATATCTCGCCAGCCGTTATGGAAGCCACTGTCATACCCTCTACCTTTTAAGTGGTGTGTTCATAAGCATATGAGTGGCTTTATAGCAATCGCCGAGATAACATCTTGGATTTTGATTGATGGTGGAACTTAGATACCTTTGCATGCATAGTAAGGGGCAGTGTAATAACGTCCTATGTCATAGTGTTACTAGTTTTATTTTTTATTTTCACATAAACTTGTAAAGTTCAGATTTTACTATTTTTTCCCCGACGAGTCTTAGGGGCTATAAACCTACATTAATTACGCTAAAGAGATAGGGATGAGGGAGGTATCACTTAATAGGAAGTGTACCTGCATTTTCATGTGAGTAGAGTGGGAAAATGTCTAGGAAAAAATCACCATCAGTACACCCTGCCTAGATTTGAACAACGATCCCATGGATTTAAGTAATTCAGTCTTTTGCGAGTGTGACGCCTTAGAAAATTCTGTGTGTGGTGACGTGTTTTGATGTTTTGTCGGGTTGTGAAGAGCTTGTTAAAACTCTAGCTGTGATATGTTTTCACCCACTAGATTTTAAATTGACCAAAATCTGCATCAAATACCTCATTTATAAATGTTATTTTTATCTGCCCAATGAATGTTCTTCTAAGTGATGAGAACAATAATTTACAGGTATAGTCTATATAACTCTGCTTACCCTGGCAACAGGTCACGTCCCTGGTAGTGTAATCACAGAGTCATAATTATAGTGAAGTTAGTGGCGACTGTAACTGCACTTAGTGAACTCAGAGTGACTTGTATCCACCAACTTTGCCAACACATGATGGCTAAATGTTTTGGTCCTTCCGGGGCTCAAATCAAAGTTTCATAATTATGATTGAACACCACCATAAAGTACAGCTCCTTTACGATCATGTATACTACCACATACTCCGATTATTAAAAAATTATAAACCCTTCCTTCACTCCTGACAAGACATCTTGTGAATGTGGGGAATGCCAGGCCTCCACCGTGGTTCTGATTCCACGTTAAACTGTAGGTCCTCCATTTCATCTCACAATCACCCTACCATTACACATTAGCGTAAGTGCGTATAACCCGAACGGGTAGTAAGACGCGGTGCTAATAATAATAATAATAATAATAATAAAAATTGCTAATATGTTTACAATAAATATTGATCTGGGTTTTGCTTTTTTAAATTATCAGGACTGCAAAATACTTTGCAATGTGAGCCAAGTGAAGTCCTTTCAAGCCTTGCTTGCTCTGACAACAACCCACAAATAGCCACTGGTTCTTGGGCCACAAATCTTAGCCTGATATTTAGAAACATGAAATTTTAATTTGACTGAAAACTATTATTTTTTTACTCTAGGAAGCGTTTTAATTGTATTAAATTTCAAGGCCAAGTATTTTTGACACGTACACACACTAATGTAAACATGTTCTCAAATTGTATGCCTTTGTGTAGTTTATTTTAAAATATTAGTAACAATTATTATAATTTATTAACGTGTTAATAGGTTTGTGTTTATTGGAAACCAGAATCTTCCTTTGAAAATTTGAGTGCTTTTAATTGTTGTTTTTTGGTAACTTGCATAACCGCTTCGCTGTAGAAAGAGCCTTAATTGGCAGTCCTGATATTTATTAGTTCCACTTTTGTGTATAAATACGTGAAAACATGTTTTCCACCGCTGTCGCTTTCATAGGAGACAATTTCAGTATTGACTTATCTAAGATAAATAATAGTTACCTTCTCTCAATGTTGATCACTCAACCTTTTATTGGTTAGATGATCTTGAAGGTTCTTCCTGTGGCGACTCAACTTTTAAGATATGCACGTACGGGTATGCATGAACACCAGATTAACTAGTTTCTTACTGCTCCCATTGGCTATTGCGCAGGCCAATCCTATCCCTAAGCTCTGCGACTGCGCACGTGATCAAACGTCTGCAGTGATCTTTCTGGTTATCATCGCTGAAGATGATTGCTTACCATTTTCCCCAGGGCATCATTGCTTTCGGCCGTGAGTTGGCGCGTACATTCCAAACCTGTGCGTGATAACAAAAGGGATAGAGGG
>CABEEJ010002078.1:61064-124875 GCA_901482245.1 Timema douglasi
GGGGGGGGGGGGTCCTAAATTGTTTCCCCACTTTCTTTCCACGCAAATGTGGCCACACTTATTCTAAATTCAACCTTCCACATCCCTAACTCACTAGCATAATTAATACATTTGTGAATGACCTGAACTTGTAAGGTGTGGTGGTTAAAAAAATACAATTTTATTTTTTAATTCTTACTTACGTTCTTATGTTCTTATGTTCTTACGTTCCTTTTTTACAGGAGGAGAGGGGTCGTCTCATGCGTCGGAACATCGTACGTTACGCGATGTTATCTTACGTCATTACGCTCCAGAAAGTGAGTTTTCGCGTCAAGAAGCGTTTTCCTACATGGCAACACGTTGTGGACGCCGGTGAGTAATTTCCCTCGTACGAGGAAACTCTGGTTTGGTGGAGGGAGTTTCATCCAATCATGCACAGTATTAGGAGTTGAGACGAAACATAGTTCAGTAACATCATGCTTCAAACTCTTATAGTGAAAAAAAAATGTAACACTAACTACAATCAAACCTCTAAGCGTCAAATCAATAAATAATTTCTAAAAAAACTTTTTTAATATCAGGGTTAAATATTTATTTAAATTGTAATCTTGAACATACTAAAGCTTAAAGTTAAAATATGAATAACTTAATGTGAACAGGAAGAAAAGTCAAGTTTCAGTTTTTATTGGGGCGGGGGGGGGGGGGGGGGAGAAGAAANAAAAAAGATTTTTTGGGCAAAATAAATAAAATATTGCTTAAGTAGATAGATTTAGTATAATTTTCTACACATATTCATTTCAACAATTCTTAAATATTTGTCAGAGCATAGCGGAATTTAACCAGGAACCTTTTATATGATGAGAAAAAGTCCTTGTCAAATTACGCTTTGTCCATGACAGATAAACTAAATGTATCTACTGAAGCAACAGTTGATTATTTTTTACAAAAAAAAAGTTATTTTGTCATAAAAAAAACTGTAAAAATAATAAGTACCTCAACTCAAATTTCCTTTCATACCACTTTAACCTCAACTAAAAAAAACAATGTATTTATTTAAAATGTATGTTTAAGGTGATACAAGGATACCATAATAAATGAGTTAAATATAAGACATTTTTAAATCTATGAAACCAAGTTAAATATGATTTGTGAGTGCTAGAAATGTTGCAACGCTGCGTTGCATGATGAATGCACTCGTCCGTCGCTAGCTGGCAGGCAATAGTTGGAACGCTTGCATTCACAGCAACACGGCATTTCAACGAGTCATGCACAAGGATAGTAATTGTTAGTTTGATTAATTCATTTCAAACACGTTTACAATAAGTAGATCCAACTTACCACTAAAGACGTGTAAAGTAGGAAAAACACAAACTAGTATTTAATATTTAAATAAAAATATAGCCCCAATGGAATGCAGAGCAAAGATAAAATAACAAAATAAAGTTGCTTGGTAAGTTAATTAAAACAAGTGGGAAAAAAACCTGGGACACGTGTCAAAAGAATTTGGTATAAGATCTCGCAGAAGTCAACACGGTAAGTGGAAAATCCATTTCAAAAACAACAAACTATGTTAACTCCTCGAGGGGCAAACAGAAGTAACGTCTTCGCTTCTGGAATGTCGTCTGTGTAACTACCTCGCGTTTAAAAGTGCGGATAAGGCATGTACACACAAGTACTACGTCATACGGTTTAAAAAAAACCGTTCAACTAAACAGTGTTGCCATAAGGTTTTGGAAATGTATCACTATTTTATGCGGTTAACCAGATATGGTTTTCATACAAAAAATATTTCACACAAATTGTATAGTATTTATATGACGATTCGTAGCTAGTAAACTTTTGTGGCTTTCCACAATTTTTAAAAAAATAAGTAGGTTTATTGTATACGTATGGCAACACTGTAATTAGTAACCTAAGGATCACACAAAAACACTTGCTAAACAAACAAAATAGGTCTTCTCACTGTCAGCTCCTGAAGACTGATGTGTTCTTCAGCGCTGTCAGTTTCGCACTAAACTATGTCAATGGTGCTGAATGTTTCAATCTTCTTAGGTGCCATTCACGAAGATAAAAAATAAAACCTTCCCAAACCAAACATCCTTCGTTTGTTTGAGATAATTATTAACACCGCAAGGTCTTCCAAAGCTCGTAGCAATCCTTCCCCCCCAATTACCATACGTCCGCCGCTCATCGAGAGAAGCGCTGTTAGGACATCGAGAGCACGCCTAGGACTGAAACACAAAACCAGCCAACAGCGATTGGTGAAGTAATGTTACCCCACGCGATACGTAGCAGCTCGTATTTACGACTTTACCATAAAAACATGTTTAATCACTCGATACTTAAAAACCTTTGAATCATCGCTCGGTGCGATAACTACCACAATGGATCGACGACAACGACAACTTGTTTTTGACGAACGTTTGAGCAAGTTTATTTTTGTCGTTTTAATATTGTTCTATTCGGCACGCATGCGCTATTGAAGATATAATTGTTAATGCACATGTGTTTTGAACATTCAAAACGTTGGGCATGCGTCTTTTTTCTTTTTTTTTCTTAGGGATTTAAATCATACCTCGGACAAGAAGCCTTAGGATCTTTTGTTGATCCAAAAATGAATAAGTTTTAAAATTTCATTCTCATTAACAAACCCTTTATTACATAATTAGAGAAACTTAAGGGAAATTTAGGGAAGGCGTCCAGGGGCTGCAAAGGAATTAACTGTTTTTGGAACTACTTCTGAAAAAAAAAACACTTTGAAGAGCTTTGTACTTACTTTTTTCAGATAATTTATATTATACTTTTTTTAATTCACTTGTAATATACATTCTATTTTTACTTTCTTTGTGACAAGAATATGAAAAGATATTAGTCACTTAAACATGGAAACCACATTTTTTGCGAAAGGTCCAAATTATGTCCAAACCAGATGGTCAATTTGTGATAGTAAAACATTTGTTAGTATAATGCGATCCGGTTATAGCCACACTACACCACCTAGATTATTTGCTTTAGTGAATTTAAACAGTTGGAGTCTTTCGCATCGATGGTCGTGGGGTCTAACGCGTCACTCTTTAGTTGGACTGGATGGTCGGTGACGGGGAGATTTGGGTTTAGAGTCCCGGTTGAATGTATTATTATTATTATTATTATTATTATTATTATTATTATTATTATTAGCACCGCGTCTTGCTACCCGTTCGGGTTATACGCACTTACGCTAATGTGTAATGGTAGGGTGATTGTGAGATGAAATGGAGGACCTACAGTTTAACGTGGAATCCGAACCACGGTGGAGGCCTGGCATTCCCCACATTCACAAGATGCCTTGTCAGAGGTGAAGGAAGGGTTCGGTAATCAGATAAATCTATGCCGGGACCGAGGATTGAAACCCGGCCGCCAGCATAGAGATCTGACACCTTACCCCTAGACCGCCAGGTCACCAGGTTGGATGTACTTAGGGTGATTTTACCTAAATATTTTACCATGATCCCTCCATGAAAATACGGGTTAATTGTTTCTAAAATTCAACCTTCCTCTCATCCCAATTTATTTAGTGTGTCCTTATCACGAACGGATACTAAAACGCAAAAAATAAAATTGAATCTGTCATCCAAGGGCTAGGCCAGCACTTTTCTCGGTCAATGTTTTTGCGGTTTTATTAGAAAAACTTTTTTCATTTCAAATTAAATAAAACATTGCTCCAGTACAAATATAGAGTTTATTTTTCTTCACGTGGTGATATCAACAGTTGTTGAATATATGTAATGACTATACTGGCATTAAATGACAAACTTTTTAAAGGAAGAGAAAAAGCAGTCATTAAATTCCAGGACATCCTTGACAGATATGTAATCGTGGTGTTTCTTGGCAGTCTTCTCATCTCATTCTCGTCAAACGACCTGGTTGTGTCAACAGAATATGGACTTTCCTTACTAGACGTCATAGTCAAGGTCACTTTGCCTGTCTTAGGGTATTTAAATCCGTGTTTGACCCTGCCTCCAATTTAGACGCACCTAGGTTGTTAATTTCTTGGACCCGATTAAAATTGACTTTGAGCCATCAATTCTCTTCCTTCTCCTTCTTGACTTTAACAGCTGGAATTTAAATAAATTAACTCACACCTGTTATCACGATGACTAAGGCATCAACCTCCTCTGGTATGTTGGTGATTAGGAGATCGGGAATTAAATTCCTGTCGGGTAAACTGAAGGTGGTTTTCTTGAATAGTTTGCGTGAACATTCCCTTTAAATGATATTACTTATACATATCCCAGAAATGTTAATGTGTGAATAGCCCGGATGGGTAGTAAAATGCGCCGCACAAAAATAAGGGGGGGTTGCATTTTTGAATATGACAAGTTGGCCAACTGAGTATTAACATATCTGGTGACAACTGTAAAAACCAAGGTCTGGAATTTTATAATATGTTTTTTTTAATACTTCACAAACAATATTCATTGTTACATAAATTCTGTTCGTAATCCCATGGTTGGGGAAATGTTTATTTTATAAGTAATTTTTAGGCATTTTGTATTTTTGGTAAAATATTTTACTTTACGTCATTGTTTCATTATTTTTTTTTAGGAATTTTTTGAATGTAAGTCTAAATATTAATATTACTTGTTTTCTAAATGTATGAATAGGCTAACTCAAACATTTGATTTATCTCCCCACATTTGTCGATCTGAGAAGATAATGTAGACTCCAAATGAATGTGTACATGTTGATACCCGCCTCGGTGGCGTAGTTGGCTAACGCGCTAGTCGTGTAGAGCTCAACCGCTGAGGATGGGGAGATCTAGGTTCCAATCTCGGTCGGGTGAACTGGGGGTGTTTTTTCCTAAATGGTTTTCCACTCCCCCTCCACGCAAATGCGTGTTCACTTCCTCTAATTCAATCTTCCCAATTCCTAATCCATTAGCGTAATTAGTACTTAAAGCTTATAACCCTAACGGCTAGTAAGACGCGGTGCCAAATAATAGACTAATAATAATATATGCTGATTTTGGAAGGAAGAACCATATCTATTAGTTAATAAAATTACTTATACAATTTAAATATATTCATACATCAAGTAATTTTATCTTCAGCTGTCACTTTAGATAGATATCATTAATACTTAAAAATAAAAATAATAATTTACTAAAATGTTGTCAATTTTGGTCGCAAAGAAATATGTTTGAGTTTTATAAACTGTTCTTCCTACCAAAGTCAGGGTACACCTTCTTGACTTGCGTGGTTGTAAAATCCACCTCAACTGTAAGCCATTACTACTAAGCTGTAAACGTTGAAGTGGAAACGATATTTATTGCTTGTAAAGCAAAAATTTGTAATCAATGGTAATTTATACTGGAATGCGAGCTAATTTGTAATCAATGGTAATTTATACTGGAATGCGAGCTAATTTGTAATCAATGGTAATTTATACTGGAATGCAAGCTAATTTGTAACCAATGGTAATTTATACTGGAATGCAAGCTAATTTGTAACCAATGGTAATTTATACTGGAATGCAAGCTAATTTGTAACCAATGGTAATTTATACTGGAATGCAAGCTAATTTGTAATCAGTGTTAGTTTATATTGGAATGCAAGCTAATTTGTAATCAATGGTAATTTATACTGGAATGCAAGCTTATTTTAATTTTATTTTCCAAGCAATGCTTCCTACTACCCATTCGGGTTATATACCTACGTACTAATTAGGATAATGTTTTTAGGGATTAGAAAGGTTATATTTATAGGAAGTGTACTTGATTTTGTGTGGAGTGAGAGTGGAAAACTAATTTGGAAAAAAACCACCCTCAGTACACTCGACCTAGATTCGAACCTCGAACTCCCCGCCATCGGCAATCTCGTCTACTGGGAGAGTAGCGCGTTAGACCCTGTGGTCAACGAAGCGGGTGCAAGCTTGGTTGTTAAATGTTTTTCATACCATTCATATGTTTTAGTTTACATTTGGTTAAGTGAACATTCATCGCAGATGTTCGTTAAATTACTTTGGGTCTTTTTTAAAAATTCAAAGTCAATTTTCAGAATTTTTAGTGACACGCTATTCGTAATTTGTTGAACATATTCAGGTCAGAAAAATCCGAGTCCTGATGACTCATGCACAACCGACTTTTATAGGGAGAATCAAATCCGATAGCTATAAAAGTTACTAGATCTATTTTCAAATATTCATACGTCAAGTCATGTGGTTTGTAGCTGTCACTTTTGATAGATATTATCACTTCTTATAAAATAACACTAGTAATATAGTAAAATGTATTTATTGCCAACAGCAAAAAAAAAAAAAAAATTATTTCCAAAAAGGTTCCTCCTATCAGAATCCTATTATGGCTGTAACTCAGTTCGACTGATAGAAAAATATTCAAATCAATCAAAAACCTTACTTATTTCTTTCATAATTTGTCATTATGTTCATGTATAGTTTTGAAATGTTGCCACTCATAGGTGCTTGAAACATGCAGCTCATTACTATACTCTATTCACGGTAGGAATTACTCTCTGAAAGGTCTTTTTTCCTACCAATATCCTAATATATAATAGATTTCAGGTAGGGAAAAAGACCTTTCAGAAAACCATTCCTGCGCTGGACAGACTTTACCTAGAATTGTCGATGTTTTCTTTCATCCATCCGTACATTTCATATCACTGCTTAGACGACGTTGAGCGGTTCCGTGTAACTTTTAAAATGGTGCGTTATTCATAAACAAACATTAGGATGGTTTCACTTCTATCTGATTATCCCGTTTTCAAATGTTTTTATAACAATGTAAATTGACAGAAATTTACTCATATTATGTAATATAGCTTGAACTACATACCTTTAAGAAAATGTTCTCATAAAAACAAAGACATATTCCTGTTAATAAATTTAAACACTTATTATATACATTTTAAACCAAATTGTTAAAATATCTTAAATATCCTCAAATTATTTTTAATTTGTACAAATAAAAACTCATTTATGTTTATCATGAAAAACTATTCCCTGATGCATATTTTGAACTCAATCTTTAAGGCCTATTTCGTAATATTTCAAATTTTCTATAATTTGTCTTAAGTCAACCACCCTTAAATTAATTTATTTCAGAAAATAAATATAAATTTTTATTGATCATGCAAAATAGTCCTTCAGTACCAATTTTAACAAAGTCGTTAGAGCTATTTTCAAACATTCAAATTTTACAAAAATAAGTTATTTGTAAACTTCTATAAAATTATTTCTTTGAAAGAACAAATATGTAATTATCTTATTAATAATCTAAAATACTTAACATATACCTATTTTGAACCAAATCGCAGAGACAGGTTTTTAAATATTCAAATAAAAAACACATTATCAGTAAATTACCTTTAAAAGACTTTTTCCACAAAAAAAGTATTCAGTTGTTATGTGAAGATATAATGATGGATTAAATTGTAATTCTATAATATTTTTTAATTAAGGTTATAGTCGTATCTAAAGGTCCTGGGCTCAATTCCCATGTCGACTTATCATTTTTTAATTTACAGAATGTTCCCCAATTATTATTTTTTAACTATATTAATACTATATGTATTTAATATGCACTCTCTGAACTGACGGTTTATATCAGCACACCACTTATAAACTACCTCAAAGCTATAACACACAACATTTAAGCCCCTGGCCGTTGATTCATCACTGTGAAAGGGGAAACCCACATTTTATCAACGATCATCTCAGTGGATAAACGCACTACCGATTGAGTTAGGGTGGTGGGCAGCAGATATCGACTTTAAACAAAATCGTTAAAGTTATTTTCAAAATATTTTGAATTTAAAAAAAAATCCTTAATTAGCAAACTACCCTTAATTTAAGAGGGGTTGGTAAATTGGGTCCCGTCTGCCAAAAATCATGTCAAATTGAGTTTCGGTTAGAAAAAAGGGTATAGGTAAAATGGGTTCCGTCTTCCATAGGCCTATTAGCGTTACCTAGGAGACACCACGTGGAGGTTGGCAGAATGGTCCCCCACAAAATTTATTTTAATATTTTCTAAACACTTTAAAATATTGGAAGCTCTTACTGCATGCCATAATTAAGTTTAATATATTAATATAATAATATTTAGCACCGCGTCTTACTGCCCGTTCGGGTTATACGCTTTAAGTACTAATTACTCTAATGGATTAGGAATTGGGAAAGGTTGAATTAGAGGAAGTTAACACGCATTTGCGTGGAGGGAGAGTGGAAAGCCCTTTAGGAAAAACCACCCCCAGTTCACCCGACCGAGATTCGAACGTTGATCTCCCCGTCCTCAGCAGTCGAGCTCAACACGACAAGTGCGTTAGCCAACTACGCCACCGAGGCGGGTAAGTTTAATATAACACTTACATGTAGATACAGCGCAAGTTCAACGTTAAATTCCATCCTTCAGAAGTTTGTGATATATAAACTTATAACCATGACATATATACATCATCTTATTCTTTTGACTTGTTATAGCGCCCATTGTACCGGACTGCTCTGCACTGTGTGACTGAGATCCGATGTTACGTAGGTCAACAGCGTAAAAAAAAAGGCACAATTTAAATTTGAAACAGAAGTATTATCGTAGATAATACTTAGTTTAGCAAATATAATAATATTTTTCAAACTACAGCCAAGTATAACACGTGAACCACATTTTACCTATCCGTTTCAAAATATTGAGACCCATTTTACACATACATTTCAAACTAGTGGGGCCTATTTTACTCTATTTTACATATTGATTAAAGGGGGCACAACTCTTTTGACCCAATCGAAAGGCTAGGATAAAAAACAATATTACAAAATTACCGATCGGTAAAAAGTACAGAAATATTATTATTATTATTAGCACCGCGTCTTACTACCCGTTCGGGTTATACGCACTTACGCTAATGTGTAATGGTAGGGTGATTGTGAGATGAAATGAAGGACCTACAGTTTAACGTGGAATCCGAACCACGGTGGAGGCCTGGCATTCCCCACATTCACAAGATGTCTTGTCAGAGGTGAAGGAAGGGTTTGGTAATCAGATAAATCTATGCCGGGACCGAGGATTGAACCCCGGCCGCCAGCACAGAAGTCTGACACCTTATCCCTAGACCGCCAGGTCACCATACAGAAATAATAGTTTCGAATGATTGTATTCTAGGTCAAACATTATTTAAATCGTTGAATTTATTCACCTTAAAAATCTCAAAATTGCTTCTAGAGGCATTGAATATTCACTAACTGTCTTGGGGCCTGCGCCAATTAGTGGGATTTGCCTCCCCCGCTTTCTTCACCTGCCTTTTTTCCGCCGAAGTTTCATTTTGGCTACGTTATAACAATACAAACTAATGCATACTAACTATAACCACGTTAATGTACAGTACCTCAGCATTTAAAATCTTAGAATAATAAAACACATAAACAAACCTTTATTTTAGTTTGGCTTTTGTGTTTGTAATGATTAAATATTAATTGTAGAAGGGTGATCACCTATTGAACATGAAACTTTTGGGATAGACTATTGTTCGGTCTCTTGATGTAAAAGAAGCACTAAATTCAAACAAAGGAGACGCATCACCATTATAATAAACATCCTTCCTAATTTTCTCATTCAGATCGCAACGTTGATTAAAATTATAGCTAGGTTCACTTTTTTTAAAAGGAAGCGTTTTTGAAACGCATGACACACACACACACATTTATGACTTTGTTTTTTATACACTTTATTTGTTTGGAAACAAAAAGTAATATTTAATTATGTACACATGGCTTTCTTGAAATAATGTTAGGTCACAAAAATTCCCAATCTGTCTCCTCATGTGCTTAAAAACATTTCTGAATTCATACTATTCTCAAATATGTTTGATCCTTTTTTAAAGATGGGTCGATTTACATTGTTTTTAAAAGTGATAAAACATTATTGCGAAGCAAACGAAAATAGTTTTTTTATAAGTACATTTTCAATTGCTAGAAAATCTATATTTATTGTGAACTTACCATCGACGAGTTTCATTAATTAATTCAAACCCTCACACCCCCTTTCCCACCCGTACCATCTAAAGAATTTCCTCCAGTAGCAAGCCCTAAACGTAATTCACTCCACTTATAACACACACACCCTCACTATTTTAATTAACTAATTAATTAATCTTAGTAATCAATTTTTCACACGAAGTGTTCTCCTTGCTATCATGTGTGGGACTGCCTTTTTTATCTTCCTAACTTGATGTAAAGGATCTCACCCAGCATCCCTGACTAGACCGGAAATTGACTCTCAGGACACTCTAGCGTCACAGTGGACAAACAAACATCCATCTCGAGACCTCAACCCGTGGAGCACGACTGTTAGTGGTTCATGTCTCTACCACATTGTTCCAATATACAGTATATATTTAAAACGCAAAGTGATTTATACATTTGAAACAGCAGCAATTTTATAAAATGATTTTTTTTTCAACGGCAATTTATTGAGTTTTACCAAATAAAATTCAATTCCATTTATTAAAATTAAATTGAATAAATTATTTTGAGGATCACAAAATCAAAGTTTCCAAATTTCGATATTCAAGCCACAATTTAATAAAAGAATTCCCACAGTTATAGGCCTACTAAACCTATTTCAATTTTATTTTTTAAATAAAAGCTTATATATTGAAAATGTTATGATGTATATTGATTTATATTAACAAATCTTGATATTAAATAATCTAAAGCCTGAAGGTTAAAGTTGAGAACTTCCATTGAAAAATTTATGTATGTTGAGTCAACGGGCCAGTTAGATTAATTTGATGGAAGTGTGCAAAGTATACGCTAAAACAATATTTTACATATTATTACGATGATATAAACAGTTTCACTGGTATATGGAAGGAATAACTCCATACAAGGTGTGTCCACATTTGTGTGGAGGAAGAGTGGGAAAATATTTAGAAGGAAAAATCTCATTAGACCCGGATTACGAGTAGATTCGAAACCGGGCCTCCCCTGTGAACGGTAAACTAGTTAATACGATAATGATTTATTTGTCAACGTATCCATCGGTGTGGGGTGATTAGTTGTCAACAATAATTATATAATCTAGGTTCGGAGGTCAACCTACTACCAACTCGTGTGTTTTATTTTCTCTCGACCCCACGGAGAAAGAAGTATTTTGATCATAAAAAAAATCGAGATTTTGATGAATGTCGATGTTTCTTTACCTCCTGAAACAGAAAAATTTGTTTTTGCGATTCTGTTTGTGTGTTCCTTTTTTTCGTCCTAGAACCGAGAACATTTAACCGATCGGAATAAAACTTGATATCCAGGGCTTTCATAAGAGTTCCCCTGATGAGTTTTTAGAATTAGATATCCAACCCTAAAACTAAGAGTATTTTACTCAAGGTCAAAGTGAGAAAAAATCTATTTATTCAAAATCCATTAAAATGATTTTCATTAAATTTTGTATTTGAGCACTGAATTATATTACAAACAAAAGTGGAATTCTTATTTCCCCATAAAAATTACTTTGGGGTACTTCACATAAACGTAAATTTCCAACTTTGATCATATCTCATCAGCTATTTGAGATACGAAATAACTTATCATTGTGAAGTTGTAATACTATTAAAAATAGGTGACCTGGTGGTCTAGAGGTAAGGTGTCAGACTTCTGTGCTGGCGGCCGGGGTTCAATCCTCGGTCACGGCAAAGATTTATCTGATTACCAAACCCTTCCTTCACCTCTGACAAGACATCTTGTGAATGTGGGGAATGCCAGGCCTCCACCGTGGTTTGGATTCCGCGTTAAACTGTAGGTCCTTCATTTCATCTCACAATCACCCTACCATTACACATTAGCGTAAGTGCGTATAACCCGAACGGGTAGTAAGATTCGGTGCTAATAATAATATTAAAAATAAAAATATTGTACTTAAAATATATTTTTATGAGACCAATAATTTCTGTACTATAAACAAACATTATATAACCTAAATATTTTACTCACGTCAGGTCTATGAAAATGATATGTTCTTTGGTGAGCAAAGAATTTATTCTTTTGTCAATTGATCTGTAACAGTGTATATTATTTTGTTTCACAAATCTTACTAGGTTTTAGTACTTAAATGTTTCTAAATAAAGACAAAAGTCATTGCGGTTCGCCGTACCATTTATTGTTTATTGGAGGATTGGTTGAACCTCGCATCTAGATTACAATCGTGTGTACAAGAAACTTAAATTGTTAGAAAAATAATTTCCTAATATCTTTTTATTCTCGACAAACATGGTCGTTATTTTTATTTGTCTTTATTTTTGGGCCTTAATAATTAATGTACTTTTTTTGACTTATATTACAATAGAAGTGTGTTTTAAAAATAGCAATAGTATTTAACATCGAGATACACGCTTCGGTGAACAAATGGTCTAAGGCTTCACTCTCGCAATATACTGGATACCGACGACTGGGAAATTGGGGTTCAAACCACGGTCAGGCGTACTGAAGGTAGTTTTCCCTAGATGATTTTCCACTCTCCCTTCACGAAAATGCTGGGACACTCCGTATAGATTTGACCTTACACATACCTAAAATATAAGCATAGTTAGTACACATGAGTATAAAACCCATACAGGAATAGAACACGGTGCTAAGAAAAAAATCTAAACAAGTTAATTAAGTTGGTAGTCCTGATGCGAGTGTATGTGGTTTTAACAGCACTCAGGACAAGGAAATACACTTTCCTCGATGTCAAACATAACAACAGTTAAATCTATTTATGGTTTCTTAAATAAAGTCTATAAGCTACTTTCTACCGTTGATGTCTGCTCCAACACAATGATGAATAACAGAGCGATAAAGTTTACGATCTGTATTTACAATTTCATCAGACTGGCTAAGGTAGAGATTTGATAACATCATCTCCTCTTTTGAAACAATGGCGTATAATTGACTAGAGCAAGTTCAAGTTTAAAAATAAAAATATTAAAGCCACACATTTAAAATTGTAAAAATAAAATCCTTAAAAAGAGATGTAAAATCCGTCCTTTTGATCAAAACACTTTTGGTTAATTTTTAACTTGATACATTTTAGGGAGGGGGTAAAATCGTTTAATTTTTAAAGTTTCATCCTCGCCCCTTGAAATTCACCCTCCTTATCTCGTGCACTTGAAAAGGGCACTCATAGTTGTTATTTGTGAATAGCCAAAAATGATAGTGAGACTCGTGTCCCTTAAAACAGATTGTTGCATTTTTCTTTTAACTTCAAAGGAAAGTAAAACAAAAACTATACAAAATTACGTTATAGGCCAAGGCGTCATTCCCGTAATAAACTGGGCTGCCCATGATGGGGAGATCAGTGTTCGAATCCTGTTCGAATATTCTGAGGTTTTTTCTTAAATGTTTTATCGCTCTCCTTCCACACAAATGTGGATATACTTCCTCTAAATTCAACCTTCCTCATCCCTAACCCAACAGCGTAATTAGTACTTAGGCGTATAACCCAAACGGGTAGTAAGGTGCGGTGTTAAAAAAAAATTAAAACCTCATTGATAGAACTCAAGTAATTGCTGTCGTTTTCTGAATTGAGTTTTCCGCTTTGAATTTCGTTGAATTTTTTTAGCGAATATTTGCTGTAAATCTTTTCACATTTTAAATATATAGATTTCAGTATGATTTTATTATATTAAAGACTGGGATGATACATTTTAATGTAATTTTATAAAACTGTGTAATACTGTTTAAATTTGCACTAACGGATCTTAAAATCCATCACAAAATATTATTTAATAAATTTGTATATATAACACTGAATCTCATCATTTAGATCGCACCTTTAAGGGGACCGCCTAGGTAGCTGAGATAGTACCAATTAAATGTAGTGCTTAGGTTAAATATTGACAAAACCCTTATTAGTACACGAGTTTACTGAAATGAACACAAAACTGTTTTCATTGACCTCGAATACATTTAAAGACATGTAAACTTAGCTTAAAATTTTAAATTCTCCTCTCTTAAAAGTTCACAAGTCTTCATATTTTGGTTTGCTCACTAAGACCTAAATGCCCTGAAAAAACCAGTTAACTGGTATCGGAATAAAGAATGTATTTGTTGATAGAATGATGTCATTTAATATGGAGAAGGAGGGGGGGATTTATATACAACACATTGTATTGTAATTTGTATTTTCTTCCTCCCCTGTTTATTTTCCTACCGTGGGCCAGTTCCACCCAGGAACGTTATCAAGGGCGTAGCCAGGGGTGGGTCGAGGGCTTAAATCACCCCGCGAAATTTTATGAACAAAATATATATATGGCTTTATTTATGGTTCAGGCAATATCAAAATTAAGATACAAATACAAATTAAGGGGCTGTGTTACTATAAAAAGCACTTCAGAAAGATTCTAAAGTTGTTAAATATTTAGACATTTTCCTAGCCTTTAGCATTTTGAGGGTTATTTTACCATAAAAAAAACACTTCATAGAGCTTCAAAAAATGTTTAATATTTAGAAATTTTCCAATCTTTCGACAGCTATGGGGTTATTTTACCATGAAAAAACCACTTCAGAGAGTGTCTAGAACTGTTTATCATTCAGAATTTTTTCTAGCTTCCAGAAATTGGGGGATATGCCCGCCAAACTCCCCTGAAATTATTGGTTGGCTACAGCCTTGAATCTTTTAAACCCACTTGGTTGCTGACGTTTATAACTATCTTATCTACTATCTTAGAACGCTCTAAGTTTTAAAAAAACTTGTTTTTAAACGGTAATATCGTCAAGGGGTGTAGAGGCTATTGACGTAACAGAACCCTTTCCTTACCCCTTTTCTAACTCGTTGCCCATTAGATCAGTGCCGCTAACTGCACTCACAGTTTCAGAACGTTATCTGTGTCAATGCGCTCACGAACAAACTGCAAGCGACAGACCTCCTTGGCAAAGAACTCACTCAATTATTCCACGAAATGCAACGAGCTCGTCTTTGTTGGCCGCAAACTCGAGCGCAGGGGTTTACAAAAGGTTCTCGTCAAGATGGCATGGAAGGGGATGCAGGTTAAGGTGAGAGTGTGGCAAACGCGAGTTGAGCACAGTTTTTTTTGTTTTGTTTTTTCAGTTTGTATAGCAAAACTTTTTTTTCTCCAAAATAGAAAAAAATATATTGCTCCAGTAGAAATATAGAGTTTAATTTTCTTCACATGGGAATATCAACAATTGTTGAATATCTGTCAAAAGCATAATGGCATTAGATGAAACACTTTTTAAATGAATATAAAAAGTTGTTATTAATTTCCAGGACACCCTTGACAGATATCCAAGAACTGTTGAGACTGCTATGTGTGTATAATTAAACTAAACAAATTCACTAAAGCACTCTTGTGTTTATTGTGGCCAAACAATATGTTTTGTTTTAAAAACTACAAAAAAAATACTTGTGTTAATACGTTTTCCACTCCACTTCACCTTATATATAGTATGATCTTTTTCCTTATTTTAATGAGTCTTACTCTGTGTCCGAGTTTTGAACCCCACTCAGGTATACTAAGGTGTTCTTTCCTCTCAATTTTCCCCTACCCTTCCTCCACGCAAGTACGTGTACATTTCTTTAAAATCATTTCATCCTTAAATTTATGAAACTACTATGTCGATTGTTGCAATAGAATGTAAAATGCTGCTTTAGCCTTTACTTTACACGCTCCATCAACTAAACTGATTTTATAACTCTATAAATAATTTCTTATGTATGTGTAATTATGTCTTTCCACACCCTCCAGAAACTCCTAGATTACCTAGAAAGCTAAAATTTTGCACACTTATCTTATACACCACGCACCAGAATCCTACGCAGACAGATTCTCGATTTACGTTCGCCCTTTTTTTTCTAATTGAAATAAAAAATAAAAATCTACTATTATATTTACCAGTTCCTCTGTACTATGTCTAGTCAAAAAAATCTAGAAATCCTGAAGACCTAGTAAGCTGAAATTTGGGAGAAAGCATAGTTGAAAAAATATCAAAGCCCAGAAGACGTAGAAATCTAAAATTTTAATGGCAGGTAGCCCTTAACCCGAAAGGATTCAAAATTATTTAGTGAACAAAAATTCCCAAAGGGGCCCCCAAAATAGGGGAGGTTACTAAAATACCAAAGTCAAAAACATTGAAGCTTGGAAGATCTATAAAGTTGAAATTTTGCAAGGATGTACCACCAATAAGGATGCAAAAATACTAGGCGACAAAAAATTACAAATAGTGGACCCAGAATGGGGGAGTTAAAAATAATCAAAAGTCTTTTAAATTTGCAAGCCCCAAAGACCTGGGAAACCTAAATTTTTCAGGCAAGTAAGCATATCCCTTAACCCAAATCTCTATGTATAGTTTCCTAGTGTGTGTGTGTGTGTGTGTGTGTGTGTGTGTGTGTCTGTCTTTCCACGTCCTCTAGATACCCCTAGACGACCTAGAAATCTGAAACTCTGCACACCTACGGTACAAACCACAGGACTAAACTTAACAAAGACGGATTTTTGGTATTTTTTTGTTTGTTTTTTGTTGAAATTATTAAGCCTTTTTTTCATGAATTAAAAGAGCTGAGTGAGGGGTTTACGTTTCCAGCTTGTACTAGAAATATAATTTGCATCCTGCTTATTAAAATTTAGTTTGCCTGTTACCGACAGGCTAATATACTAATTCAATATTTCACCCGATTATTAATAATATGCCACCTTTTAGTTTTAATGTCCTTTATTATATAGGCTATCCAAAATCAAGTCGATGCTTTTATTTAGATTTATCTAAGGCAGTAGATGTCAGTCAACCTATACTATTATATGAGATTTTCAGTAAAGATACTTTCCTTTTTGTGCTTGAAATTGATAACATTTTACTAAATTATTATTATTGTTATTTATATGTATTGATTGATAATATCTATAAAAAGTGACAGCTGCATATCACATTACCTGACGCATGAATACGTGAAAGTAGATCCAGTAACTTGTGTAGCTGTAATTTGGTCCTACCTATGAAAATAGGACTGTGTATGTGGTGCCCGATGTTGGACCTAATATGCCTTGCTAATGATGGCACCAGCTGGTTCCGTGACGTCACTCGCATGTGCACGTCTCAATGTCAACTGACAGGAGCCGGTCCAGTGGCCATTGACGAGGAACACATGTCAAACCCATTCATACACATTTGCGGAAACAGCTTCTGTTGTTTGGTCAAAGAGTCGTACTAGGTTTTTTTTTTTAGTAGGGTGAGGTAGGAATAGTCTAATTTTAATAGAAAGAGCCTTATTTTAATGCTAGAAATTCTATTAGATCTACTACCATGTGATTTGCAGCTGTCACTCTTGATAAATATGATTAATATGCACATTAAAAATAATAATGTATATAAAAAAATTCACCGTGTCTTACTACACATTCGGGTTATTTGCTTATGTGTTATGGAGGAGGAAGGTTGAATCTATATTAAGTGTACTCGAATTTGAGTGGAGAGATAGAGAGTGGAAAACCGCCCTCTATCATTTGACCACCGAAACGGGTCAGTAGGCCTAATATAGTAAAATGTTATCAACGTGCTTTTATCCCCGCGTCTGATCAGGTGATACGCATTACGCATCTATAATAAATTACTCACTTGGAGTAGGGATGAGATAGGAAGCATTCTAGAGGTATTCTACCCGCATTTGCGTGGAAGAGTAGGAAATCATTTAGGAAAAACCAACCTCAGACACCCAATAGGAATTCTAACCCCGATCTTTCCGTCATCAGCATTACAGTCTAATGTTGGAGTGATGCCTTAGACCAGAGGTCTTCAATCCGTGGCCCGCAGTAATATTTAATTGCGGCCCGCCGGTTCATGAAAAAGTATAAAATTATTTCAAGAGAAAAAAAATGACAAATACACATTTATATTTTACTTTATTAAATGATAAAATAAATACATATTTTAATTTATTTTATAAACTATTTTTTTCTTCATAGGCGGGTAAAACTATTTCTGATTTATACAAATGTACCTTAAACCGGCAAATGAATAAAATAGCAGATAAGAGAAAGAGAGAGAGTACTATTTCGGGTGAGTTCAAACATAGTCGGGAGTGTTCGCGTTCGACACTCTGCACGTGAAAAAAAAAAGAATATGTTAAGTGTTCAATACTATTATTGTCGGCAAACTAATAATAATAATAATAATTTTAGCACCGCGTCTTACTACCCGTTCGGGTTATACGCTTTAAGTACTAATTACGCTAATGGATTTGGAAATGGGAATGTTGAATTAGAGGAAGTGAACCCGCATTTGCGTGGAGGGAAAGTGGAAAACCATTTAGGAAAACCTCCCTCAGTTCACCCAACCGAGATTCGAACCTCGATCTCCCCGTCCTCGGCAGTCGAGCTTAACACGACCAGCGCGTTAGCCAACTACGCCACCGAGGCGGGTGTCGGCAAAGTAATGCGGCCCGTGAGCCAACGAGGGGCAGAATCTTTTGCCCTTGGACCTTAAAAGGTTGAAGACCCCTGCCTTAGACCATTTGACCACTGAAGAGGACTATGCGCCTTTTTGATAGCTTTTTAAATTATGGAGTAAGGTAGGAATTAGAAAGGTACAACTTAAATAGATTTAGGGGATGGGAGGGTGGGGGGTTGGATCGCATTATGTCCGGTCGGGATTCGTACCCCGTCGCTATCAAATCATACTGAACTAGAATGGCACCTTTCTCCACATGTCTATCATTACGAGCTATTCTCAAACTTGGAAGCGGCCACGTCTAGCCAGAGGCTACTTTGTTTTATGTCGACCAAGTTATTTGTAGCTCGCAGCACCTCAGACAGTTCTAACCAACACACAACCGTAAGGCTGTTAAAATTGCACAAGCGTGAGAAAAAACAAGGTAGCTCACAAACAGTATGAGAAACACAGTAAATTCAAATAAAAGAGGAAAATAACACTTCTTCAAAAATGACGTCACGTAAAATTGGATACACACAAAATTACAGTATGATTTTTGTAAGGAGAAACTTTTAGAAAATACAAACATTACAAAATAAATGTGGAAAACATTGATACCATTTTATTATATTATTAGTGTTATTTTATAAATATTGATATTCTCTATCAAATGTGACATTTATATACAACATGGCTTGACGTATAAATAAAATATGAATATTGTTTTAGTGACTTTTATAACTGTCAACAAAGTCCTTCCTATCTAAATCGGATTGTATGTCCGTTTTAGGGAGAACATGATTAATCAACAACTAGAAATGGTAGAGGAAACATTTTATTTTGTTTCCAAAGGAAAAGTTCCTAAAAATAATTCCCTATATTTAAATAAAACAAATGCAAACTATAGAGCCCAGTTTAGTTTTATCGTAAGGACGTAGACATCAAAACCCTTATCAAATGAGTTCCACTAAAGCAGAGGTGGGCAAACTTTTCTCCCCGAGGGCCACGTGAACATCCGTAAGGTATCTAGCGGGCAGCATGTGACAAAAATCTAAATTTACTAAATAATAAACTTTATTTTCACATGAAAATACAATTATAAGACATATAAGTAACTATCGTAAGCACAAGCATATGTTCGTACATATGTAACATTATAAACGAGCTTGCTCTTTTGTTCAAATGTTCAAAAACACGCACTGACTGTTTATTTAATTTGTCATTTTTGTTAATAGAATCACAAAAGTTTTAATTTGTGTATGCGTCGTACAAATTAACGCCGTGGGCCGTATGTGGCCCGCGGACCTTAGTTTGCTCACATCTGTGCTAAAGCAATAAAAGAGATTCCAGTTTTCTTGTCAACCTCACTTTCCGACTACATCGCTTGGTGGTTGAATGTGTCGCTTGCGTCGGGTATATTTTTTACCAGTCGAGTTAATTTTTCGATAACATAATCTAAGCCTTAACAAATGCATCCCCTTACTCTAGGATTCAATGATCTGAAAAGGTTTTTATCGCTAATTTCCGTTATTTGTTTGTATTCACTATTTCTTATAAACTATTGCCCTTCCCATTCCCCACCCCCTACTTGTCCCCCAACACACTATTTGATGTTCTTGTGTATATCTGGGTGCTCTCCTGCATTGTACCTAAGGCATCATTCCCGTCTTGTTGGTTTGCCGGTGAAAGGGAGGTTGCACTTCGAATTCCAGCCAGATTTGCAGAGTTTTTTTGCTCTACCCATTCTAATGAATGTACATTTCCTCTCAATTTTGCCTAGCTAATTCTGATTATGATGCTCTAACGCTTGTTCTAATGCTTCCAGAAGAGAAGCACGAGGACATATTAAATCACATACCGACATTACAGGTCATATCGTACATTTAAGTGATGGTTCCGCTGCATTGCTTGAATGTAACCTTAAAAAAAAAAAGGATTACTACACACGAATTAACAGATCAGTATCAAACCCACAAGGCTTTCTAGGGATATGTGGGCTGACGTTACTCTACTGGGGACTGGGTGATATCCTCCCATGAACCACTGTCGATCAACATCTCGCTTATCCTAGCAGGGCCTTGGGACGTCTGTGAGTCACCCTGGGACTATCGCACAGTTCTCCAATATCTAGGTGATATCCTCCCATGAACCACTGTCTATCAACATTTCGCTTATCCTAGCAGGGCTTTGGGACGTCTGTGAGTCACCCTGGGACTATCGCATAGTTCTCATATGTCTAGGTGATATCCTCCCGTGAACCACTGTCGATCAACATTTCGCTTATCCTAGCAGGGCTTTGGGACGTCTGTGAGTCACCCTGGGACTATCGCATAGTTCTCAAATGTCTAGGTGATATCCTCCCATGAACCACTGTCTATCAACATTTCGCTTATCCTAGCAGGGCTTTGGGACGTCTGTGAGTCACGCTGGGACTATCAAATAGTTTTCAAGGCTCTGTATAAGAGGATTGATGGAATATGACAGCGTATGGTATAACCAATGGACAAGAATCTTGGAAGTGATCCTTAAAATTCTCGACGTTTACCGGTTTCTTACCGGTTGGTTACTTACCAAGGTGCGTCAGCAATGACTCTCAGAAATGTCTTTGTCCATTTTTTTAAATTTCAACAGGCAAAAATATTGTGAACACTTTTAGTTTTGATAAAATCTCGAATTACAATGTAATCTACTAAATTTCACTTAGAAATTACTCAGCAAGGACTAAATGTATTTTAAAATTTAATTTTTTCATTCATTTGAGATATTTAACATGTTTGCTATGAACCGAATGATTATATCAACACATGGCCTATAAACTAACTTAAACCTAAAACAGACACAACATCCAGCTCCCCGGCCGTTAATTCATCACTGTGAAAGGGATAACCCCCCACCTCACCAATGATAGTTTTTCCTGCCATGCCGGTATTTTAATAAACGAACACGTATCGCATATCCTTACTCACCTGGGATATTTTAATATTTGCTCTAATGGGATAAGAATGAAGGGCGTATAGTTTTATAGAAAATGTACCCGTATGTGTGCTAAAAGAGAATCGGGGACAATTTATTAAAAACCAAAGTACACACGACCGGGATTCGATGCTTGACTTACCCGCCACCGGTAAACCATATGAAAGGTGAATGACAACCGGTAAAATTATTGTTTTGTATGTTCTGAGTTTTACATTCCTTGACAGCAAGCGAGATGTCAACAACTTACTGACCGAGTAATGAGATGCATTTCCCAGACTGTATTATGTTCCTCATTTCTAATAAAATATAGTTATTGCTAATAAAAAGTGTACCTCAGTATTTAAACTCAGTTAAACTTGGCAGAATATATACTTTCATCGTAATTTTAAGGCCAAATTAAAGATCCCCCTCTCTTGGAATATTTTTTTTAACATTATTTGTTTTATTTTACCGCACTACCTCGTTCTTTTGACGGATTAAGGACCGTAACACTGACGAAAGTCGAAGCGTATTTTATTTACTTTGAAAATGAATTAGGTATAGATATTATGGTTATTTTAATCACAAAAATACATAGTATTAATATGTTTAGTCAGATATAAGAGTCAATGGGAACAATTAAAAACCACTATGCTCACCAACTGCCTTCTATTCAAAGACTTAATGACGAAAAGAAACAAAATGGCATGCGGTGGTTATTAAATACAACGAAAGAGCGAAGCATGCGACGAAATTTTGAAACGTAATTATAATTATTGATTGCGACAAAAAGGTGAAGAGGGGAAAGTCGAGGTATTGCTGTACATCCTCTGTGTATACATTTTCATTGTTTTTTTAATTTAAAATTATGAAAATCGTTTGGATACGACTGCGTGAATCTGTGTTTGAAGGAATTGCTTCACGTTTTAAATATAAAGATAATTTAGTAAAACTTAGGTGTTTATTAAATCGATCAGCCTGTAGAGGCCTACCTTTTTAACACAACAATCTCAGCCGTTTGAACATTGATTTACTGAACTAATGGTCTCAAGTTTAATTACTCTCATGGATAGCAATTTGTCATTGTAAAAGTGAGGTTATTAGTTCATAAAATGCACATTAAAAATACATAGGTAGTAAAAACTAATACTCGTAAACACCTTAAGTTGAACGAACCCCTTAAAAACAACAAAATATACGTTTTTGGATTCTTTTTCTCAACGAGCCATTCATATTAATCAAATTCTTCTTAGTCATGTGTGCTCCGAATTTTATTAGAACTTCGATGCGTTGAATAATGATTATGTAATTTCAAATAAAATGTCCATATTAAATAATCTATCTACTTTTCTTTTAATTGAAAAAAATACAAACTTATATTAAATTAAAATATACTTTTAAGAAAACTACATCGTTGAAACCTTTCGTGTTGATAGCCTTGGCATTATTTCTACCGTTATATATTGCTTAAAACTTTTTTGTTATCCAAGTACATCGTTTACTCTTTAATGGCTTATTGTTTTTTTTATTTCTATCCTTGTGCGTTCTTTGTCTACACATCATTCAACTCTGCGTTATGAATCATCTCATAGCTTCACGTGTGTCTTTCAATAATCACATCACGAACTTGGAGATGCGTGCATCATGCAGTGGTGAGGCGTGCTAATATCCTGTCTTAACACAGGTTACAGTTGAAAATTAGAAGATATTTTTTTAACATGAGACAATCTATTCATACAATGGCAATGTCCTTTTGATTCACTCTTGTTAATCTCAAAATTAAATGTATAAGACCAAGCGTTAAAACGAACTAGACTGGATACTAAACTTGTTGTGAACTATAGACTGCGGTTGCGTGATATCTAGCCAAGCCTATTGAGATGCGTGAGAAAAAAAGGGATCTGTCGCCATTATAGATTGCGGCTGTATTTATAGATTAAGGTGACTAAGCCACCGAACACAAAAAAGCGATTTACTCCACTACTCCAAGTCATTTTGTATTCAAGATTAGGGATAGCTCTAAACTCTTCCTTTCCCCCATTAATTAGCTATTAACTCCTACCTATTTGTATTTTTATTTACTTGCCTTGTTTTATATAATTAGTGGATATTATAATTGATAACGGTTGACAGTAGTTCACAGAAACTTATTAAAACATAGATGAAAAATGACACCTAGACACAAGGATGGGAGCCGGAACATTTAGTTTTATCTCGTCAATAGTCCAACAACAGGGAAACCATCCAGGGTTCGTCCCTTGTTCAGGTTCATTTCTCAGTCATATTTAAGACAAAGTTTGTGTCATCCAATGCTACCAATGATAATTCCCATAGGTGACCTGGCAGTCTAGGGGTAAGGTGTCAGACTTCTATGCTGGCGGCCGGGGTTCAATCCCCGGTCCCGGCCAAGATTTATCTGGTTACTAAACCCTTCCTTCACCTCTGACAAGACATCTTGTGAATGTGAGGAATGCCAGGTCTCTACCGTGGTTCGGATTCCACGTTAAACTGTAGGTCCTTCATTTCATCTCACAATCACCCTACCATCACACATTAGCGTAAGTGCGTATAACCCGAACGGGTAGTAAGACGCGGTGCTAATAATAATTTAAATAAATGGAACTACAGTATAGCTTTTAATATCATCGCCTTATCGCCATCGCGTAAAAAATGGGGCGCTTCTTTGTTTTTTGACTGGAGTTTTTCTCATAATTTGTGTTCATAATCATTTATAATACACAACACTAAGGAAATATATAGTTACATCTACTTATAGACCATAAAAAACAATCAACATTTACTAGTAGCAATAATCATTGAACTACGTTCAGACAATTATTCGCGGTTATTTTATTGAACTACAACTGTAATAACAGTTACCCGGATCAGTGGGCACGCGGACTAAATGTCATGATCATTTAGTCTGGCTATCCTGTGAAGTGGAGGTCAGGGTTTTAATCCCAGGAGGGGGGTATACAGTGGGTGTATTTTTTTCCTTATAGATTGTTTACCATGATATCTAAACGCAAATTCCTCTACATTTTCTTTAAATTTTTCTTCTTTCTCCCGTCAGTGTAAATATGCATACAAGCCGGACGAGTAGTAAGACAAAGCGTAAATGATAATAATTTTATAGCCACCATTCGTAATTAAATGATAGCATGGTTCATTCTGATGGCCCAAGTTCGAATCTGGACTGGAACCGGGGGTATTTCTTCCTACATTTGTTTTTTCACTTCAGTTAAATACCTGGTGGTCTAGGGGTTAGGTGTCAGACTTCTGTGCTGGCGGCCGGGGTTCAATCCTCGGTCCCGGCACAAATTTGTTTGATTACCAAACCCTTCCTTCACCTCTGACAAGACATCTTGTGAATGTGAGGGATGCCAGGCCTCCACCGTGGTTTGGATTCCACGTTAAACTGTAGGTCGTTCTTTTCATCTCACAATCACCCTACCATTACACATTAGCGTAAGTGCGTACAACCCAAACGGGTAGTAAGACGCGGTTCTAATAATAATAATAATAATAATAATAATAATAACAGTGATACTTTGTGATGCGACCCTCATTCTCTTCCGCACAACTTGCAAACACCTCCATCTATCTTCTATTTATTAATAAAATGAACAGTCGGTCTGGCATGAGCATTGCGTGATATCTAGCAGAGGTATGACATTTTAAAAATTAGTGGCTCCTGTGCACGAGAAAATGCACCTGTAAGCCGTAATTTTAACACTTTATTTTAATTAATTAAAAGCTGCCCCGACATTTCTCCCGGGTAACGCCGCATACTTCAGCTAGTTAATTATATTATGAGCCCATCTTCTCACTGCCGTTTTACCAGGCCATTAGCTACGAGATAATGCTCAAACCAGAAATCATATCAATGTGTGGTTTCCTGCATTCGTAATCTGACAACAACTAGAAGGAGATAGATGAAGTAATTCTCAACTTTTTTTCTTTCAATTTTGTTGTATTTTAAGTATTAACTGTGTGTCTACAAGTCTTGAAGGTCATTAAAATGAAATTTTAATCATGAATTTAAAAATCGTGAAATTATCTATTAGTATATGAATTTTGGTGAGCCAGGTTCATTGTAAAGGTAAGAATAGTATTCTTTTTATACTTTGCTGAAGATTAAATGAAATTAAATTAAATAAGGACATGTTTCAGAAATGAGAAAAATCCTAGAAATCATAGTTTATGAAATTTTGAAAGAAAGCCTTAGTCTTATGGATTGCTAATAACATTATTTTTAGCAATTTTTGGTCGTGGAAATGTCTAAATCATTAATAAGTCATGAAATATCGCATGGATAGTTTGGTAAACACTCTAAAAGATAAAACTGTTTAATTATTTTAAATTTCACTTTTTTCTAATAAATACTCCATAAAACCACGTTGTGACGCTTGGGTTGTATTACCTTCTTCCGTGGGATAAGACGGCCTCGGGAACGCGAGAAAAGATAAGTGTTTTTGCAGTTTTTATGGAAAAACTTTTTTTTTTGCCAAAATAAATAAAACATTTCTCCAATAAAAACATATGGTTTAATTTTCTTCTCATGGTGATATCAACAGCTCTTGAATATATGTAATGAGCATGGCGGCATTATCTAACAAACTCTTTAAATGAAGAGAAAAAGTTGTAGTTAAATTCCAGAACTCTATTGATGGTTATTCAAGAAATGTTGAGGCCACCATGGGAAGATATTTAAATTTTATATTTGTATTGTCCATCAATATTTTATTTATTTTGGCAAAAAAAAGTTTTGCCATAAAAACTGCAAAAACACTAACCTTTTATCGAGTTCCTTTCCATCCTACCTTAATGTGGGGCAAAAGGAAACGTTAATTGCTGTTCCGGTTTTTATAACAAATATATAAGTGTATTTGATTAATTCTTTTGGCTATACTAAATAAAATATCAGTTTAATAGATACATTTAGATTAATCTATACTAATATTATAAAGAGGAAAGTTTTGTTTTTTTGTTTGCAATGGATAAACTCAAAAAACTACTGGACCGATTTTAAAAATTATTTCTCCAATATAAAGCTACATTATCAGTGAGTAACATAGGATATATTTTGTTTTGAAAATTTAATTATTATTTTTTTGAAAATTTAATTTATTCCTCATAAAAATTTCGATAGTCACTCGTATTTTATGGTAGAGTCTATGATGATTCTTCAATATGTGTGTTGAAAATAAGGCGGGGGGATGAGGGGGAAGGGTCTAGTTTTCTTTATAAGGTAATGTTAACATTTTTAGAATATAGATTGTTATGGTCATCGTGGAATTTTGACAGGAATTTTTTAATGAAGTATAAAAGGTTGTATTCAAAATTCCATGACGATGATGACAAATATTCAAGAACGGTTTAGATTACCATGTGCAGAGAATAAAACTAAACGTATCCAGTGAAGCGAGGTCATTGGCTACAAAAACTATACAACATACATACCTTAACTGACGTTACCTTCCCTCTCCCACTCCACCTATTTTAAGTCCCTTGGCCCTGTCGAGTGCAAGTCTATAACCTATTTTGTGGGATGGTCGGCGAGAGGGTCAAAGGCGTGGTGTGGCTTCGCAGCGACCAAAGTATCCTTCCGCGCCAACAATAACAGATGGATCACAGAAACCGTAGATGGCGCTAGCTACCAGACAGGTCTTGCATACAAAATCATACGTTTGGAAATATCAGTTTTCTCGAGAACGAGTGAAATGTTTATGTTAATAAGTTCAACACCCCCTCTAAGATAATGTATCGATGTTTATTAATGGTTACATTTTCTTATTTTTTGTTATGAAGCCGGAATATTTCTATTGGAAAATGTCAATTTTATCGATATTTGATCACTGTTAAAATAATAGAGTAGGTGTTTAAATAAAAAGTATAAAATAATCAACATGCTTCTATACTTGAACAAACCGTTTCCGAAAAGAAAATTGCAGAACATTAAAAATTCTTGAAGATAGCCGTTTGTTCCCATGGCTCTGCATTTCCACGCCAAATGGAAAGGGCCAATCGCCTTTAAGTTTATCCCGGACCAAGTTCGAACGCCTCAAGTTGAACCTCGTGTTTGGTATTCCCGCCGTGTCCTTGCAAGTGTGCTTGTACATTGTAGAGTGCAAACAACTTTCACATGAACCGGCTGACACTTGCATCCACTTCTCCAGTACGCTTGCAGAGCGGTTGCTGCATTCGTTACAGGGCCTGGACTTTTCTGGCACTGCATTCGTCCCACGGGGATACTTCTAAGAAACACGCCTCTTTGGAATAGATCGAGTTACATATTTAAAATATATTTTTTTTTACCACGTATCACTTATAAATCTTTAGAATTATTCGCAGACATTTCAATTCCGCTTATGAGCTAAGGATAAGGAAGGTATAATTGAGAGGAAAGGCACCCACATTTGCGTGAATAAATAGTTGGAACATTCAGTAAAAACTCGTGTATAGTATAACCGACCGGGATTCGAAACCTGATCTCTCCGTCACCGGCAACTCAGTAAAACACGTGAGTGATGAGTTAGGCCATGCGACTACCGAATAAGTAGATTATGCAATAAAAATTTCTATTCATTAAAAATATCTCCTTATTTCGAATTATTAACCTATTTGTTCCCGAGTTGAAAGCGTCACATAAATACACACAACATTTACAGATTAGTATTATAAAGAAAGCTAAAGTTGCTCAAAATAAAACTAATGATTCACTCTTTTACAAAGATAAACTGCTATCGTTAAAATCTTCCACTTCTAGATTATGATGAAACTTGAAGTGTTATATGCCCCTGGACTAAAAAATATGTCTGTTTCCATCTTCATGTTTGATTCTGGGCCTACAACCGAAACGGTCTGATGAGATTCTTTCAAACTTTTTATTTATATGTTATATTCTACTGTCTTGGGGATGCATCGTGATTTTGTTTCCACCCATAAACTTAAGAGTAGAGTACCTATTTCAAAAAGTCAGATTTTTTTCAAAAATTATTCAAACAATCTTGTTTCCTGATAAAAACTAAAAGAAAAAAAAGTTCATTAGCTGTTAGTTTATTGTTGACTTATCTTTAAAATTTGGAATTTAAAGAAATGGTCTTAACAATTTTGTTCAAAATTTATATCTGTAAAGCGTTTCATAATATTATATAGAAAATAATTCTAACAAAATATTGTTAAAGGGTAGTTTACTGATAAGTTTTTTTTAATTTAGTGTTCCTAGTTACACTATGATAAATTGTGACGTAACATTTATTTTACAAGCATATGTCTAACCCAATATTCGATTATTTAGTCCGACACTTTATTTCGTTCGATAGCATGTTTGTTTACCGAGAGTCCTGGGCTCGATTTCTGACATTGCCGAAAAATGTATTATCTATGAATTAATGTTGGTTTAACCTTTCGCAATGATAAAATAACGGTCGGCGGCTTGGTGTAGTCCCTGTTTTAGATTTAAGTTAGGGTATAAGTTGTGTACTGATATAATCAGTCAGTTCAAATAAATGACAAAAAAAACACACACATTAGTTTTGTTCAAACAACATTATTTAGGTTTTTTACACGCCCATTGGTGTCAAATGGCCAATTATGGGTGTCGGTAATCCCAGTTCGATTCTGCTTACCACACTGTATTTACATAGACTAAATGTATAGAGGGTCTAGCACAACATTTAATTCTTGGTACCTAGTCATGTGACGCAGAGGAAATTACGGTCCACGTCAAACATATTCAATGTATTTCGCAATACCAAGAATTGTTGGCTTCATACAAATATTTCGTGTCGATACGACACATGTTAAGGGTCTGTTACAAATTTGGCTTTTTGTAATAAGGACCTGATGGCTTAAAGTGATGGTTTGAGAATTTAACTTAAATTATTATAACATATTAATGGCCATAAATATAATCTGGTCAAGACTATTTGAGAACACATAATCCAACATTAAAAATATGACATAACTAACATATTAATTAATATTAACACCTACATTATGTTTAAAAAACTTTTTTTAAACATTTGTTCGCGTATTTAAAAAAACTTAACCGTTTTTGACGAAAATATATCTTAGTGGCAATTTGATCCTTCTAGGCCTTAAGGTGACCTGGTGGTCTAGGGGTAAGGTGTCGGACTTTTGTGCTGGGGGTCCGGGGTTCAATCCTCGGTCTCGGCACAAATTTATCTGATTGCCAGACCCTTCCTTCACCTCTGATAAGACGTGTATTAATCACGACTTGTGAATGTGAGGAATGCCAAGCCTCCACCATGGTTCGGATTTCACGTTAAACTGTAGGTCCTCCATTTCATCTCCCAATCACCCTACCATTACACATTAGCGTAAGTGCGTATAACCCTAATGGGTAGTAAGACGCGGTGCTAATAATAATAATAGTAATAATAATAATTCTAGGCCTAAATCAAACGTGATTACTCGATTTAAATGGCAAACAAACTCCACCCATGGTGTTAACCCATAATCGAGAGGTCTCCGTCTGTTGGCGAAGTTTGTGCACAATTTTGTAGATAGAGGGCGTCATGTGGTAAGAACAACATACCCTCAGACCGTTAATCTCAGTTTTCTAGACCTGAGCCACTACTTTTGCATAAAAGTAGTTCCTCAACTATTGTCCTTCACGAGGTTGAGTTAACCCCGAATCAAACTCCTTGCTTAAAATTTATTTTATTTATTTGAAGTATTTAACGTGCACTTTCTGAACCGACTGATTATATCAGCATATCAGAATCTATGAGCGAGAGTGAAAAAGCCTACCCACTTTGCCAGGAAACGTATTTTTACATACATTCCAGCGTTCTTTAACATGCCACAATGGAACCGACGGTTTTACTTCCCCTCCAAAGGAAGTTGTGCTACGGATTTTTATCGCTGATGACAGATTTGTTGACCCCAGCTGGTTTTGAAGCCATAAACATCCGGTCCCAAAGCAAGCACTTTAACTCAAGATCACCGAGATCAACCACTGCTTTACAGAAAATCTGTAAGCACAAGAAATCGAACCCGGGACCTCTGGATCTGTACCCAGTGACTCTGACCACTAGACCAAAAAGGCGGTCGATTTAACTGGAAATAATGTTTTAATTACCATTCGGCCTAAACAAATATGGTATATAATTTTTCTTGAGTATGTTATCATTATTATTATTAGCACTGCGTCTCACTACCCGTTCGGTTTATAGGCACTTACGCTAATGTGTAATGGTAGGGTGATTGCGAGATGAAATGGAGGACCTACAGTTTAACGTGGGATCCGAACCACGATGGAGGCCTGGCATTCCCCACATTCACAAGTTGTGATTAATAAACGTCTTGTCAGAGGTGAAGGAAGGGTTTGGTAATCAGATAAATCTGTGCTGGGAACAAGGATTGAACCCCAGGCTTCCAGCACAGAAGTCTTGACACCTTACCCATAGACCGCCAGGTCACCTTGAGTTTGTTATCATTTCAACTGTAGACAGATTATATTTTTTTAATGTGGTTACAATCATCAGTTTTTCGCCATGATGGGGTAAGGATGAGGAAGGTATAAATGAAATGTACCAGTTTTTCTCGTCACCAGTAAACTAGGTTAGATGGAACGACTTTGTCCGTGTGACCACTGGTGGAAGACATAGTGACAAGTGAATTTCTACCTCACTAATTGTAGGGGTGCAGAATATGTTCAGAGCTCCAATATTTTCCTAGAACATAACACTTAAAAAAATCCCCGAAAACCATAGCGCTAAAAATAAAACATAGATTTTTTTTATAAGCTGAAGGGAATAAGGTTTATTACCTACTACATAGTTTGAAAATTTAAATTCCAAAATATTTTTAATCATAGTTATTTTTAAAGTACCTACCTTATAAAAAATTTAGTTTTCTCCCATCTCCTTTTGTGCATCACATATTGTTATGAATTGTTCATTGATGCCAGTAGGCTTACCAGTACGAACATTTAATTTTACACCTTGAGAGTAAGAGGCAATGGAGAGTCATTCAGGGAGGCCTTGATTTAATTGTTGATTTTCATAGATTTTTCATTTTTTCGTAGACTCGCCACTACTGCAAGATCTATCACTATCAACCACACTATGGGAAATATTATCTCTATTTACGACTATGAGTTTTTCCTGGTCACACAATTTACGTTTTACAAAACTTGCAACACTCTCTTGATCCTTACGTCTTAAGCTTTTCTATTATTACAATACGCATGTCACGAGGTTAAATAAACCGTGCGGACATCGCTGTGTAATTAGGTCACGATATAAGGGTGACTGAATTCAAATTAAAACAAAACATCGCTCACCTTACCCTACCCTCCCCCACCTGCTCGCCATAGCTACCAAACATCCGACCTCCGACACATTATATTAGCCCCCAAACCCCACAACTCTTTGTGCTTACACCAGCACTGCCTCACTATGACACACACTGGTAATACCGGTGTTGAGTGTTATTGGCCTTTGTTTTTCATACAAATGCAACTACCATATCAGAACCAGAATGTACTAAAAACACCAACAAAATTGTTGGACTTTTCCCTACCCCAAGTTTCCCCAGGACTGCTTTAATTTCCCCCGAACCTCGTTCGCGCGTTCAGACATATTATTCACCCCTGAATTAATTGTACAGTGGGATCAAGATACCTCGCATTATACCTTTTAAAAAACTAACTTTATGGCAAAATATTTTAAGGTGAGAGGTTAGGAGACGTCAGAATATCTGTCATGAGCATAGCGGCATTAGATGAGAAACTTTTTAAATGAAGAGAAAAAGTTGTCATTACTTTCTAAGAATCACTTGATAGATAGATATTCAAGAACTGTTTATATCACCATGTGAAGAAAATTAAACTCTCTTTTTCTTATTGGAGCAATATTTGGCACAAAAATCTTTTGCAATAAAAACTGCAAAAACATTCGCGTCCCATACATTCGCGCTTTAAAAATTTAAGTTTGGAAAATACAAGACTAACTGCTAGTATAATTCAAAATATATGCACTAATTAATTTGTTATAATACAACCTTGTATCCTGTATAATGACCGTTTTAATTAGCTATTTGTATGTGCACTCGCCGTTTAACTTGAAAGATAGCAAGCTGACCTTGTTTAGTTACACTATCTTATAAAATAGGTTCATAGTGTAATCAGATAAGGTAAGACTGATAGTCCTACTTTGTTGGGTAAACTAAATGCACAGCTGTATTTTGGGATAGTCGTTGCCAGAATCAACTTGAGTTGATGTACTAATATGCTTAAAAAATGTCATATATATTTTGAACGAACCTTTTGACGTATTATACAAGGTACCAAAAAATCAACCCGCATCGGTGGGCGCGGAGGCAAAGTCGTCCATCTCATTCGGTCTGGTTTTTTAGGGATGGGAGGTTTGGGGTTTAAACTTCGGCTGGTAACACTGTGGCGATTTTCCTTAAATAGTTTCCCACTCTACATGCACGCGAATGATGAGACATTAACACAAATGTCTATCTTCTTTTTTCGGGGGAGAGGATTAGTTTAATTGGCACTTTCTGAACCGGTTGATTATATCAGTACATGACTAACTTAAAATACATCACTGTGGAAGGGGAAATCCACATTTAATGATACATTTTTCGACCATGCTAGGAACTGAACTTGGAAACCCTTAACTCACTAAGCAGATACGCTACCGACCTAGATAAGGTGTTGGGATGTCTACCTTCCTCATACCTACCTCATTAACGTAATTAAACATGAATAGCCCGGACGGGTAGTAAGGCGTGGAGTGGGGGGAGGGGGGATTAACCCCGACCAATACCGAGAACTCTTCCTTAGAATGCTGCATCACTGCGCTCCAAAAGGACGTGACGAAATGTTTCTTAGAACAGTTATTGATTTACTTGGGCACCCTTCTATTGACAGCGTTTGAAGGTTTACGAGTGACGTAATGACTGGTCCAATGTAACGTTATTGTTATATAACTTTTTTTTAATTTCCACAATACAGTGAAGCAATTAGCTGTGCCTCAGAATGGGCAAGGTCAACTACTTCTCTTAATATATCAATAGGCACACATATAAAACTATATTCGGATTATGAATTATTGATTCTTGGTTTACGGGAGTTCCATTTACAAACCCATCGACTTTTTAAGACAAAGCAGGGAATCCCAAAAATTCTTTTTTGCAGGCTTTGTAAAAAAAAAGAAAATACGAGCGTTTGGTTTTTGTATAGATTTTATTTTAATTCTGGCGGAGATTTTAGGAATCAGAATATAAGTGGTCGCCTCTATCAGTTCATTATTTAAATTAAAATAAATAGTACGATGCACCGCACAGACTTTCTCTTATTTTTTTATCTTAAAATAAAAACATTTACCAAAAACTTATAAGATATATGGAAAAAAATTGTTAAAGAAAGGCTCCATCTAATATCATTAGTTAAATAAAACTCATTGTTACAGAAACATTGAGAAAATAAGAACACATCTGTCCTCCAAAGAACATAATAATCATTTTTTTATTTCAAGTGATCCATAAAAAAAAATTATAGCTCGGAAACTATTGATTTTATAAAAAAGTATAGTCCCGAATAAAATATTTTTATTTTTAATAGTAACCTACCACAACTTTTCAGTGACTAGTTATTTCGGATCTCAAATAGTTGCGGAGATATAATCAAAATTGGAAATTTACGCTTCTATAAAGTAACTTTAAAGTTATTTTTATGGGAAAATGAGAGTTTCCATTCTGTCTATATTGTTAAACAATGCCCAGGTACAAAATTTTATTAAAATCGTTATAGTGGATGTTGAGAACATCAATTTAATCTCTTTTTGCCATTTAGTAAAACACCCTTAATTTTAGGGTTAGATATACAATTCCAAAAAATCTTCGGTGGAACTTTATGAAAACCCTATGTATTATGTTTTAACCCGATCAGTAAAATAGTTTCGGTTCTAGTCCGAAATATAGAAAGATGACATCGCGAAAACCACATTCCGGTTTCAGCGGTTCATGAAAGGTCAAAATTGATCAAAACCTCGAATTCGAAATTTTTTTTTACGATTAAAATACTTCTCTCTCCGAGGGGTTGAGAGAAAGTAAAATTTAATTTTGCAGATAGGAACTAGGGCCTATAATACCATTTCTTGCGCGAATAGAATTATGTTTTGAACCCAGTTAGGGGGGCACAGCGTTCCATATTATATTAACCATTATTAAACTATGATAACTTGGTTAAGTTAGGTACTGTAAGTATATGTTAGTATAATATGGGGTACAACATTAATCAATATTTAAATTGGTAATATAAATCCAAAAGTTGACATTTAGCCTGACCCCTCCTTGCCTTCTAACCTGAGTTACATAACTTTTCACATCAAGAATGAATGTAATTATTTCATAGGTTATAGTTATCTATTAGTAAGTATGTTATTAAACTGTGAAAACATGAACAATAATAATAGTTTTTCAACATTATAATTCAAGTATAATTTCTATGTTACGTAACACTGTGATGTACCCATCCTCCACCCATGTAACACCTTGTAGACCAATGGCACTCAACCTTTTATGTTCGCGTACTTCCAGATATTATTTCTCCTCGACTTTGAACTCCCAAAGTTGGTGTTCCATAATGCAAGCTTAAATATTCTGTAATCTACATATAAAATAAATTACATCCGAAATAACGCATTAAATAATAAGTTTTAGATGAGAAAAAGGATAATCACAATATTAAATAACAAATATATTATTTCCTATCATATAACAACTAGACGAACAGATATGAATCGCATAAAGGAGAGAAAGAGAAAAAAAACCATGGCGCTCACAGATCACATGTACAGTAGAATACTTACTTCTGGTTCTCTTGTGGCTAACCTTAAATTTACACACACACACACACACACACACACACACACACACACTGGCATGCACTGCACTTACGACAGATTAGGTGCCTGATCACTGTCGTAACTCTAGAATCATTGTTGCCACTCAAAGCAATGCATGTACTGCACTGCAATCGTCATATACAGGTCTAACGATTGCAGATAACACATTTCTAGCTAAAATAAACACTGTACGCCTTATATTTCGGGTAAGCATACAAATCACCGGACAATGATGCGGGCGGTAAGCGTCATGTCGCTAAGGTGTCGTATCTGCGAAGCAAGCGCCCCAAGTTCGGGATAATATGGCGGCAATTTTAAAGGCGTTGCAAGTCGAAGTGTCGTAAGTCGGGGTATGCCTGTATATTAAATTCAACGTACTCCAAGTTGAACACCACTGATATAGACATTAGAGTTCCCCCTTTATCATGAGTGTTTGCAGTTGTTATATCAAAGCATTTTTGGGGTCAAAAGAAATCAAATAATTCTCCAGTATAAATACACAACTTAATTTTCCTCTATGCTCATGACGACAGATATTCAACAAATATTGAAGTCACCACGTGAAGAATATTAATCTCTCTGTTTCTAATGGAGCAATAATTTATTTATTTTGACCAACAAAATGTTTAGCGAAAACATACTTTTTCTCACGTCCCCTACACTCCCACCTCATATATGACCCCCCCCCCCCCNTTATCAACGAGATATCGCTGTTGGTTTGTGACGGTCACAGAGACTATATACATAACTCGTGAGTTATTTCAGGTCTGATGCTGGAGAGCGAGAAGAAAATCTTCGACATGATGGATGAGAAGTCCGACATGTCCAAGTACTGGATGCCGCTCATCTGGGCCACCAACATCATCAACAGGGCCCGCAAGGAGAACCTGATCGCCAGCGATCACCTGGTGCAGACCATGCTGATGGAGCTGTCGGACATCAGACGGAGACTCGGCTCCCTCATAGGGTACGACACAGTCTGCGTGCCTCTCGTCTACACTCAGGTGAGGAGACATCTTTCCCTCTGTGGTTCGCAAACTGTGGCTAGCGAGACACTCCACATGTTGTTGTTATTAAAAGAGATACTCTTTACATTCGTTCAAATAATGTCCATATGACATCGTTCATGAAGACAGCGGTGTCTGTCATAGGTCATGCGCAGTGCTACCACGCACATGGAAAACTTAAAACAGGAAATGTTTTGAAACTTTAGTGAAAATACTGGCATATTTGTTAAATTTGGGACATTTAACTGAAAGCTTAAAATAGTAGGTCTTCGGATGTATGAAAAAGTGAACTGAAGAATTAATCACTCTAATTCAAACATGTCTTAGTACAAGGGGTGTAAAGGGAGTGGCTGTCCAGTACACTACTTCTAAATATAACCTTCCTAATACCTAAAACCATTAACGTAGTTAGTACATAAGCGTTTGAACCGAAAGGGTGGTAAAATGCTGCGGGAAAAAAAAGAACTGTTGATATTGCCATAAAAAAAAATTGATATAAAAAGTGCGAAAATACTGCCTTATCTCGCGTTCTTTATTCTTCCATCTTAAGTGTGTCAAGCTAAGATGCAATCCAATTCTAAAATTCACCAACTAGACAACATCGTTAACAAATATATTTTACCACTCAAACACAATTCCCACTCATTCCTGCACTCTATCCACAGCCCCTGCGTTCATAATATACTCGTAAAGTTGGTGTAAGGTCCTGTAAGTGTCATCATAAACTTATCAAAGCCAAACCACCTGTCGAATTATTTTTTTTAAATTATAACTTTGCATGCCATGAATAAAAGACTGGTCGGCTCAAAGTTTGCTTGAAGTGCATGCGGTTAATGTCAAGGTTAATTGGGACACCTGCTAGGAAATTGGCTTCTTTGAAAGCCTTTTATGGTCTATTACTCAACTATAGTTTTGTCTTGGTCGCCGTGGTTCTTTTTTCTTTCTCGCTATCTTAGAGGTAGGGAAAGTATTGTTATCGTAAAAAAAAAATCGAGCTCTAGATTTTGATGAATTTCGACATTTCATGACCACCCGAATCCGAAAAAGCTGTTTTTGAATTTTCGTCCTCCGACTATTTTACCGATCGGGCTAAAACTTGGTACCTAGAGTTTTCATAGGGTTGCCCCAAGGGATTTTTTGAGTTGATATCTAACCATAAAATTAAAGGTAGCTTACTGAAGTGCAAAAAGAGAGAAATACGATTTTCTCCAAATCGGCTTTAACGATTTCGATTAAATTTCATTTCAAAACATTTATAAATATTATAAACAAAATGGTTCATCTCAATATTTCGGCAAAATGACTTTAAGGGCTACGGTCTGATGCGTAAATTATATATTTATTTTTTATCATATCTCCGAAAATATTTGAGATATGGAATTACTTATCATTACAAATATGTATATATATTTATAATACATATATTTTATTTGAAACATATTTTTATAAAACCAATAACTTTCAATATATATATATATATATATATATATATAATATTTAACTTTCCGAACACTAAAGGTAAAGTATTGCGACCGTAAAAAAATCTAACCTGAAATGTTGATGGATGTCGACATCTCATGACCCCCTGAACCCTAAAAAGTGGTCTTTACAATACCGTCTTTTTAACTACAAAATAAAGAGTAAAAGGCGAAAAGAGAAAAAATCGATTTTCTCAAAATCGGCTCTAGCGATTTCGATTAAAATTCGTATATAGGCATTAAGACTATAAATAGACAAGCTACTTTCATTTTCACATTAAAATGACTTTTAGGGTACTTTACAGAAACGGAAATTTCCGTATCCCCGCAACTATTTGAGATACTAAATAATTTATCATTGCAAAATTGTAGTACTATTAAAAATAAAAAAACTTTTATATGAAATATATTTTTTATAAAACCAACAGTTTCTGAGATATTGGCAAATATATTAATACAATTTTGTGAGCTTTAGTTGTAAAGAGATACTACTTAAGTTTTAACGCAATATTTCTCCAATGACATAGAGTAATTAAATATAAGTAAGTTTCTCAAAAAGTTTGTTATTTTTCCTTAAACCTCTTAGGAGAAATGCTTGTACAACAATGATCTATATCCATTTTAGACTCAATTACATTTACTCATTTACATTTCTTATTTGTCAAAAATTTATAAATGAGGAATTTAATAGCAATGCGATTATATGAAGGTGTGCGAAACTTAATAAAATGTCTAAAATTTTAATTGGAAGTCGAAATTTTAATACAAAGTGTTGATCCTTGTGGACCCATTATTGATCTTTTTTTTATCGGTCCAAATATATAGTGCAATTTATGCTTGGGTTTGCTAGTGTATATTATTTCATTTCATATATATTACGAGTTTTGAGTAAATATCTCCATAGAGCGCATAGAGCGAGAAAGTCCGTGCGGAGTTCCGTAACTTTTTTTCTTTTACTATCTTTTCTTAGCCAAATATGTTTTGGATGATATCGTTACCAATGATTAGGGAGAACAATTTTCTCTACTGTATAGAAAAGTTTATCATTTATCATCGTAATGTATATATCGATAACTACGATATATCGATCAAATTTTATTAATACATCGGTTGTTTCCGGTATATTTAATTGCAATGATCTAGAACAGGGCGGTCCAACATCCCAAGGGCCAAATTTGATTACTTGTTTCCACAGTAGCCCGATGATACATCTAGTAATATCATATACTCAATATAGGCCTACAAACAGCACTCAATAAACAATTATTTTCAATAACTCTAATAAATTGTATTTTTTGTTGGTAGAATCTTTCAAATCTCACTGACAAAACTAGGTGTATTAATCACCCAAAAATGTATTATTAATTATGCAAGCACACACATTTTCACAAAAAAACTTAGCATAGCTATATATATGTGTGTGTGTTTGAATCATTAACCATTTAAAATCTGTCACAGAGGGGCTTCTTTTAATTCGCCACCAGGATATTGTGAGGGCCACATTTTCAGTGAGCGCGGGACTTAGTTAGCCCCTGGGCCACCAGTTCAGCCACACTGGTGTCGGAGAACTGTAACGGTGATGGGTACTGTTTGTATACCTTCTTCGCCACTTTTCACATTCAAATGTTTTATTACGTTGTTCAAAATATCAAACAAGTTAAATAAAATTAGGGAAACATCCATTTATTTGGGTTTTTTTTAATTGTTCAATTTATTTTGATTCACAAGCTTTAAAGCATAGTCTGATAATATATGCAATATATTGGTCTATGTATTCAATACTAAAATAACGATTTTTTTAAATAAATCGGTTTATTTTCTATATTGATGTATCGTTGCCATCTCTATCGAGGATTAGTTTCGTAAACCTTTTTAACCCATCACTGTCTTTTTTACTTCCATGCACTACGTGTTACTATTCTTACGGGCTATATACATATTTACACTAGTGGGATAGGAACAAGTAAGGTATAATTAACAGTAAATGTGCCCGAATTTGCGTGAAGATAAACACCTAATGCATCTGGTCTGAATTCTACAATATGATTTTCATATTAAGACCATTATTTGAAAACTGGAAACTTATATTACCACAATAGCAGGAATAAAAACATCAAAATTGTTTTTACATCCTTAATCCGTTTAGTCATTAATGTAAAGATAAAATATACAATAATCCGCAAGGAATCATTATTTAAAGCTTTTGATACATTTTTAGATCAACTTTTTGATCATTAAATGAAATAAGACATATTTATAGAATACAAAATTTTAGTGACTTTAAATCAATGTTGGTGAAAGTAGGCTTCCTTTTTTTTTTTAAACAGAGCTTAGCTCTGATCTCCCCATTTATGGGTTTATCTTATCACCCAAATTGGCTCGGTAGACTTAATATAAACTGCCCAGTTGTTTTTATTGTTTTAATTTTGCGTTTACACAACTTTATTATCAACGGCTTAACTTGAGGGCCGAGGATGAAGAAGATACAGTCTAATTTTCACCGGAAGAACCTTATCTGAAAAGTTATACAAGTTACTAGCTCTACTTTCATGTATTCACACTTCAATAAATTTGATCTTGTCGTCACTTTTGATAGATATTATCAATACCTATAAAATAACAACAATAATAGTGTAATAATTCATGTTGAGCGCAGAGATATTTGTCTGGGAGGGATACACCATATTTATATTTTTTTAAACATCCGGCACCCGGTCGAGATTCGAACCTAAATCCTCCCCGTCATTTATCAATCGAGCCTATTGCCAAACTCATACCGCGTGAACATTGTAAATCCCAAGAGGAGCACAAGCTTTTTTTTTTAGCACGGCGTCTTACTAGCCGTTCGGGTTATGTGTCTATGTACTAATTTACAATAATGTGTTAGGAAGAATGAAGGTTGAATTAAGAGGAAGTGTACCCAAATTTGCGTGGAGATAAAGAGAGTGAGAAAACATTAATGTGAAAAAACCTCTTCAATACACCTTACAGGGCTTCGAACCCCAATAATCCCCTCATCGGTAATCCAGTCTATTGCGAGAGTGCCGCTTTAGACCAGGCATGTCCAACCCGTGATCCACGGGCCACTTGTGGCCCTCAAGTACGTTCTGTGTGCCCTCTTCACCCCCCCCCCAGTTCAAATTGCAGAAATAAACAAAAAATTAGGTTTTTATACCTGACGTAAATACTCGCTAATTTTCATGTATTTTCCAGAATCGTAATTATAATGCTATGTATGTATGTATTAGGGCTGATGAGTGTATGTATGTGTGTGTACTATATTTGGGAACTAGGTATTATGAATCTCATGTATGGCCCTCAAGCAATTCCCAAAGAAATTTGTGGCCCTCAGTCGGTGTAAGGTTAGGCACGCCTGCCTTAGACCCTTCCTCCGCACCTAAACGGGCCCATACACATTTTGACTCCCGGCTTGTGTGTGTGTGTGGGAGGGGGTGGAGTACAGAGGAAAGGAGAGTATTGAGGAAATGTAGGGATGTGTCCAGTCACGCACCGTGACATCACAATCTCCGTGACTTCCTGTGCCTTTACTTCACGGGCAGGGCAGTCGCTTTCATCGTGTGTATGTGCTCTAGGACAGATCGGACAGGGTGGCGAAATGGTGTTACGCTAGCTAACTCGGTCACTCACACCGGCTGCTCTGTGCGGAATATACTTTCTGTTAATTATTTTGAATCGTGCATGCCAGTGTCATAACGGACTAACAGCTACTTGAAAGGCCACCGCACTCCCCACAAGCTTAAGTTCGTATTTCTACAGTAGGAGTTTTGGTAGGGATAAGATTTTAGAAACCCTCTTAGGTGGCCGTATGGTCTAAGGCGTTACTCTAGAAATATATTAAAGTGCCGATGATGTGGAGATTGTGGTTCAAATCCCGGCCGGGTTAACTGTGGGTCTTTTTTCAAAATGACTTTATACTCTCCTTCCACGTGAATGAAGGTACACGCCCTTTAAATTCAACTTCTTCATCCTTACCACATTGGCGTTATTATAAAGTATGTGTACAGCCCGAACGGTTAGTGAGACATGGGACTGTGTTGATCCAAACTATCGGTGGCCGTGAGAAGTGTTTGGTAGATTCGCGTTTCCTACAACCAAATCCGTCTTGGTCCAATTGTCTTGTTACTGGAACCTTCTAGGAACAACTCTCCTACCACTAAACTCCCTTCAGTTCAACTGTCCTACCACTTGAACTCTTTCAGTCCAACTGTCCTACCACTAAACTCCCTTCAGTAAACTCCCTTCAGTTCAACTTTCCTACCACTTGAGCTCTTTCAGTCCAACTGTCCTACCACTAAACTCCCTTCAGTTCAACTTTCCTGCCACTTGAACTCTTTCAGTCCAACTGTCCTACCATTAAACTCCCTTCAGTTCAACTTTCCTACCACTTGAACTCTTTCAGTCCAACTGTCCCACCACTAAACTCCCTTCAGTTCAACTGTCCTGCCACTTGAACTCTTTCAGTCCAACTGTCCTACCATTAAACTCCCTTCAGTTCAACTTTCCTACCACTTGAGCTCTTTCAGTCCAATCGTCCTACCACTAAAACCCTCTCGTTCCAACCTGACCTAACCTATCACTATTTACCTCTTGGTTCTACTGTCCTAGCCATAAATAAAGTCTTCTTGTTTCAAAAGTCCTACCACTAAAATTATATCTGTTAAACTATCCTATCACTATGACCCTCTCATTTCTACAGTCCTAACACAAAATGCTTCTTGACTCAACTATTATAGGATCACAATATTAACTATATATATATATATATATATATATTCCGTAAGGGTTTTAATATTCAGTTGTAAATTGTGGGACTTGGCAAGACATAGGATGGTGGGAAATGGGGCTCATTTTACAGATATCAAGTTCAGGGACCCGGATCAAATGAAAGTTTTCCTCCAAATTTCACTCGTGCCTAAAAATCTCCCCTAAGTTCGCCCTTGTAGAAAACGTGACGTTGTGGCCACACCTATCTTTGACTAGACTTGAACGCAATACATAGAAGGTGATAACGTCAGCCTTAATACCCCAACCCCTTCTCTTAACCCCTCCACTACCCTTACTCCTACCTTTCCCTTAGACCTGCGCAACGAGGGACATGGAGGACAAAATGTGCCCAATAAAAGATGCAATGAGCTCGTCATTTTATTTAATATACATAATGGATAAGGCCTGATTTTTAACTTTTGAGGCCCTGGTATTTAAAATAAAATCGGAGGCATCGACACTAAAAAATTATTTTATTTTCAACGTTTCAACATTAGAATTATTTTTATGCAACATTAACTTTTAAAAACTCTTTTTTAAAGATATAGTTAAATAAGCAACTATTGTGATAACCAAATTAGCTTTGTTTAAAACCAACAAAACTAAAATGTCAAAACTTTGAAAGAAAATATATTTTTATTTTGTTCATAATTAAATAAATAATTTTTTTTAAAAATTCATTAACGACAGAAGGGCCACCATCTGTTAGCGAAGATAGTGTCAACTTCTGTGGATAGAGGGGGGCTTCCGGCCGTTAATCTAAGTTTTCAAGATCAGAGCTGCTACTTTTTCATTCGAGTAACTTCTCACATGGCTGAGTTGGCCCCATTCTGAATTCACTGCTTCACAAAAAATCTGCAAGCACCAGGGATCAATCCCGAGACCTCTAGATCTGTAGCCAGGAACTCTTACCACTAAGGCACAGAGGCGATCCTAGTATGAATAAATATTCATAAATAGGTTTGTCGCCATCCCCTAGACCCGAATCTGATCATAGTCACAGTAAAATGGGCGTTCTAATCCCGTTCCGGGCACACCGCGAGTTTCGGAAGAGGTCCTAAGCGCTTTTTCAAGTGCTCGAAACCTCAACGCTAGTGCCTACATTAAATAAAGATGACTTGTGTTGGTGTTTGCAGGTCACGTAATGGCAATAAGTTTACCACTCTGAGGCACGTGATGTCTCTAATGTGTTTCCTATCTTAATTGCGTCCTTTGTCACTCAGGTCAAAAATAAGATAACAAAAAACAACCTATTTTTTTTTGTTTCCTTTGGTTGAGAGTTTTGTTTTCTCAGACTCTGTTAGTCCCCCTGCTATATCACAGACTGTTTGTTACACTTGCCACTCAACTCGACCATTGTCATGAAAGGTCAGTTTTCCGGGTAGAATATCGCGTCTATTTGTACCTCGATTGCGATCTGTTTGCATGCAAGGAGCTGTTTTTTACTTTCTTATCTAAAGAGAAAGTATTGGAATCGTGAACATTACCTCGAGATTATGATGAACCTTTACGCTTTGGGTGCCCCCGATTTAAAAAAAAGTTGATTTTAATTCTATTTCCCTGAGCGTAGATGAAAAAAAATAAAGCTATATGGATTTTATTTAATCTTGATCTTTTTATTTTATAGGGCTATTTCTTGACACATCTTTTATTTTTACAATAGTTTTAAAAATTCGAGATTTTTTGAAAATAGTTCAACGATTTTATTTAAAATGTATATCTGAGAAGTTTTTAATCTAACAAATAATATTTTATTTTTTGGGGTGGATCCGTTTAAGAATTTAATGGCGATGGAATTTTTCTTACAAATTTAAAACATTTTTAAAATGCCTTTGACGATTTTGTTCAAAATGGGCATCTTGTAAAAAAAAACAATATAAATAAGTGTATATATTTGTTTTTCTTGAAAAAAAAGCATTCATATAGTTATTGATTATTGATCTTTCGAAAAATTTGAATAATTTTTAAAATAGTTTTAATAATAATCATAATCAAATTTGAATGATTCTACGTAGATCAGAAATAATAATTAAAAAACTGTTAATTCAAATAAATTATTCCTGAATTATTAAAATAAATAAAAAACTTTAATGCCATTCTTTATTATGATATAAGTAACACTCTAGTAGCACAGTATCTTTAGCCAATAAGTATTCAAACATAGTAAAGTATCTACAAATAGCTAGTAATGAAATACTACACTTATTGTCAATAGATATTAATATTTTAGTAAATTGTATCCACTAGATTATATCTTTGTTTCAGGTGGTCACACTCTCTGTCTACATGTATTTCTTGTCAGCGCTGATGGGACGACAATTCGTGGAAGACGAACATTCCACTACTGACTATCCGGACATGTACTTCCCTCTATTCACTGTCCTACAGGTTAGTACACTGTCGCTACTTCCCTCTATTTACTGTCCTACAGGTTAGTACAGTGTCACTACTTCCCTCTATTCACTGTATTACAGGTTAGCACACTGTCGCTACTTCCCTCTATTCACTGTCCTACAGGTTAGTACACTGTCGCTACTTCCCTCTATTTACTGTCCTACAGGTTAGTACAGTGTCGCTACGTCCCTCTATTCACTGTCCTACAGGTTAGTACACTGTCGCTACTTCACTCTACTTACTGTCCTACAGGTTAGTACAGTGTCGCTACGTCCCTCTATTTACAGTCCTACAGGTTAGTACACTGTCGCTACTTTCCTCTATTCACTGTCCTACAGGTTAGTACAGTGTCGCTACGTCCTTCTATTTACAGTCCTACAGGTTAGTACAGTGTCGCTACGTCCCTCTATTCACTGTCCTACAGGTTAGTACACTGTCGCTACTTCCCTCTATTCACTGTACTACAGGTTAGTACACTGTCGCTACTTCCATTTATTCACTGTCCTACAGGTTAGTACAGTGTCGCTACTTCCCTCTATTTACAGTCCTACAGGTTAGTACACTGTCGCTACTTCCCTATATTCACTGTCCTACAGGTTAGTACAGTGTCGCTACGTCCCTCTATTCACTGTCCTACAGGTTAGTACACTGTCGCTACTTCCATTTATTCACTGTCCTACAGGTTAGTACAGTGTCGCTACTTCCCTCTATTCACTGTACTACAGGTTAGTACAGTGTCGCTACTTCCCTCTATTCACTGTACTACAGGTTAGTACAGTGTCGCTACTTCCCTCTATTCACTGTACTACAGGTTAGTACAGTGTCGCTACTTCCCTCTATTCACTGTACTACAGGTTAGTACAGTGTCGCTACTTCCCTCTATTCACTGTACTACAGGTTAGTACAGTGTCGCTACTTCCCTCTATTCACTGTACTACAGGTTAGTACAGTGTCGCTACTTCCCTCTATTCACTGTACTACAGGTTAGTACAGTGTCGCTACTTCCCTCTATTCACTGTACTACAGGTTAGTACAGTGTCGCTACTTCCCTCTATTCACTGTACTACAGGTTAGTACAGTGTCGCTACTTCCCTCTATTCACTGTACTACAGGTTAGTACAGTGTCGCTACTTCCCTCTATTCACTGTACTACAGGTTAGTACAGTGTCGCTACTTCCCTCTATTCACTGTACTACAGGTTAGTACAGTGTCGCTACTTCCCTCTATTCACTGTACTACAGGTTAGTACAGTGTCGCTACTTCCCTCTATTCACTGTACTACAGGTTAGTACAGTGTCGCTACTTCCCTCTATTCACTGTACTACAGGTTAGTACAGTGTCGCTACTTCCCTCTATTCACTGTACTACAGGTTAGTACAGTGTCGCTACTTCCCTCTATTCACTGTACTACAGGTTAGTACAGTGTCGCTACTTCCCTCTATTCACTGTACTACAGGTTAGTACAGTGTCGCTACTTCCCTCTATTCACTGTACTACAGGTTAGTACAGTGTCGCTACTTCCCTCTATTCACTGTACTACAGGTTAGTACAGTGTCGCTACTTCCCTCTATTCACTGTACTACAGGTTAGTACAGTGTCGCTACTTCCCTCTATTCACTGTACTACAGGTTAGTACAGTGTCGCTACTTCCCTCTATTCACTGTACTACAGGTTAGTACAGTGTCGCTACTTCCCTCTATTCACTGTACTACAGGTTAGTACAGTGTCGCTACTTCCCTCTATTCACTGTACTACAGGTTAGTACAGTGTCGCTACTTCCCTCTATTCACTGTACTACAGGTTACTACACTGTCACTACTTCCCTCTATTCACTGTACTACAGGTTAGTACAGTGTCACTACTTCCCTCTATTCACTGTACTACAGGTTAGTACAGTGTCACTACTTCACTCTACTCACTGTCCTACAGGTTAGTACACTCTCACTACTTCCCTCTATTCACTGTACTACAGGTTACTACAGTGTCACTTCTTCACTCTACTCACTGTCCTACAGGTTAGTACACTGTCGCTACTTCCCTCTATTCACTGTCCTACAGGTTAGTACAGTGTCGCTACTTCCCTCTATTCACTGTACTATAGGTTAGTACAGTGTCGCTACTTCCCTTTATTTACAGTCCTACAGGTTAGCACACTGTCGCTACTTCCCTCTATTCACTGTACTACAGGTTAGTACAATGTCGCTACTTCCCTTTATTTACTGTCCTACAGGTTAGTACAGATGTCGCTACTTCCCTCTATTTACAGTCCTACAGGTTAGTACACTGTCGCTACTTCCATTTATTCACTGTCCGACAGGTTAGTACACTGTCGCTACTTCCATTTATTCACTGTCCGACAGGTTAGTACACTGTCGCTACTTCCCTTTATCTACAGTCCTACAGGTTAGCACACGGTCGCTACTTCCCTCTATTCACTGTATTACAGGTTAGCACACTGTCGCTACTTCCCTCTATTCACTGTACTACAGGTTAGTACAGTGTCGCTACTTCCCTTTATTTACTGTCCTACAGGTTAGTACACTGTCGCTACTTCCATTTATTCACTGTCCTACAGGTTAGTACACTGTCGCTACTTCCATTTATTCACTGTCCTACAGGTTAGTACAGTGTCGCTACTTCCCTCTATTCACTGTACTACAGGTTAGTACAGTGACGCTACTTCCCTCTATTCACTGTATTACAGGTTAGCACACTCTCGCTACTTCCCTCTATTTACTGTCCTACAGGTTAGTACAGTATCTTTAATTCAACCTCTTTTCTAAGTATACTTATTTTGTGAACAAATATAATGTTACAATACAGTTTTTAAGTATAAACTAGGATGATAAGATTTATTTGAAAATAAGTTTCTAAATGTTAATACAAACATTAAAATAAATATTGATTACTTATTTTTTAAATAACATCATACATAATAATTTCTGTCTAAATTAGTAATATAATTTTTTTGTTTTTTCGCAGTTCTTTTTCTACATAGGGTGGTTGAAGGTTGCCGAGGTACTAATCAATCCTTTTGGGGAAGACGACGACGACATCGAACTAAACTGGCTGATCGATAGACATATTAAGGTAGGTAAAGAGATAGAAGGGACATTTTGGAAGTTTTACTTAAATACTTTTTTTAAGTCTAGCGAATGCAATCTGACTAGCCAAAGTCTTAAAGTTTAGGTCCGTATTGTTGCATTTTTTATAACATAATACCATTGAAGTTTTACAAAAAACACTCTTGCTCCAATAAATACGTTATATTAGTCTACATTTTGTAATCTCAACAGTTATTGAATATGGTTAAATTTGTCCAAATCTTTATCTCTTTATTTAAAGCTCATTGTGAATATTCAAGACTTATTTTTAGATTGCGATATTAAATAAATGGTACGGAACTCCGCACGGACTTTCTCGCTCTATTGTTTAAAATTGGAGATATTTACTCAAAACTCGTAATATATGTGAAGCTAAATAATATACTCTAGCAAACTCAAACATAAATTGCACTATTCTTAAGTAAAAAAAAATTTAGTCCTGATTTTAAATTTATAATTTTATTTTTAAAGAATTAATGTTCACATTTGTATGTTTGGACGAATAAAAAAGATCAATATTGGGTCTACAAGGGTCAACACTTTGTATCAAAATTTAGACTTCTGGTTAAAATGTTTGACATTTTATTAGGTGTTGCACATCTTCAGGTAATCGCATTGCTATTAAATTCCTCATTTATAAATTTTGACCAATAAAAAATGTAAATATTAACTATTGAGTCTTAAATATATATAGATCATTGTTGTACAAACATTTCTCCTAAGAGGTTTAAGGAAAAACAACATAAACTTTTAGATACTTACTTATATTTATTTAATTACTCTATGGCATTGGAGAATTATTGCGTTAAAACTTAAGTAGTATCTCTTTACAACTAAAGCTCCCAAATTGTATTAATATATTTGCCAATATTTCAGAAACTTTTGATTTTATAAAAATATATTTCATATACATTTTTTTAATCTTTAATAATACTAAAAATTTGAAATGATAAGTTATTTAGAATCTCAAATAGTTGCGGAGATACGGAAATTTCCGCTTCTGTAAAGTACCCTAAAAGTCATTTTCATGGGAAAATGAAAATTAGCCAGTTTATTTATAATATTAATCAACGCCTATAAACGAATTTTAACTAAAATCTTTAGAGCCAATTTTGAGAAAATCGATTTACTTCTCTTTTCACCTTTTATTAAACCACGCTTATATTTAAGTTTAAACAGACACACAGACAAACGGAATTTTAAAACTCACTTTTCTAGGGTTCGGAGGGTCATGAAACGTCGACATCCATCAACATTTCAGTTTAGGTTTTTTTTATGGTCGCAATTCTGTGTTAGAAAAGTTAAAAAATATATATATCTGCGTATATCTTGAAAGTTATTTGTTTTATAAATATATGCTTAAGATAAAATATGTGTATTATAAATAGAACTACATATTTGTAATGAAAAGTAATTTCATATTTCAAATAGTTTAGGAAATACAATAAGAAATTATAATTTACGCATCGGACCGGAGCCCTTAAAGTCATTTTGCCGAAATATTGAGAGTAGCCTTTTTTTCTGGAATATTTATAAATGTTTTTAAATGAAATTTAATCAAAGTCGTTAGAGGTGATTTTGAGAAAATCGACTTTTTCTCTTTTCGCCTTTCAGTAAACTACCCTTAATTTTACGGTTAGATATCCAATTCCATAAACCCCTCGGGGCAAACCTATGCAAACCCGATCGGTAAAATAGTTTAGGCTCTAGTCAGAGGTACAGACAAACAGACGGACGAAAATTCAAAAACTACTTTGTCTGATTAAGGGAGGGTGACCTGGCGGTCTAGGGGTAAGGTGTCAGACTTCTGTGCTGGCGGCCAGGGTTCAATCCTCGGTCGCGGCAAAGATTTATCTGATTACCAAACCCTTCCTCCTCCTCTGACAAGACATATTGTGAATGTGGGGAATGCCAGGCCTCCACCGTGGTTCGGATTCCACGTTAAACTGTAGGTCCCCCATTTCATCTCACAATCACCCTACCATTACACATTAGCGTAAGTGCGTATAACCCGAACGGGTAGTAAGACGTGGTGCTAATAATAATAATAATAATAATAATAATAATAGATTAGGGGAGACATGAAACGTCAAGATTCATCAAAATCTCGAGTTCGATTTTTTTTGGCGATCCCAATATTTTCTCTATCTGTAAGATAGCGATAAAGTAAAAAGTTTGTAAGCGTATCCACTGGTTATCCGAACAATTACGACTGGACAGTTGCGACCAACACAGTTTAAAGCGAGCTCTCCGCTTGAAAAATTTGCCAGTGTGTGCGTGCGTGGTCTTTATTAGGTTGGGAGTGTAGGGGACGCGAGTTAAGGGCAGTAATTTGCAGTTTTTATAGAAAAACTTTTTGTTTGTTAAAATAAAATAAAAAATTACTTCACTAGAAATATAGAGTTTAATTTTCTTCATATGGTGATATAAACAGCTGTTTAATATCTGTCAAGGGTGCCCTGGAATTTAATGACAACTTTTTATCTTAATTTTTAAAATATATCATCTAATGTCGCTATGCTCATGACAGATATTCAACAACTGTTGATATGTGAAGACAACTAAACTCTATATTTCTAATGAAGCTATATTTTATCTCGTTTGACCAAACAAATATTTTATTTATTTTGAGCAAACAAATGTTTTGTTATAGAAACTACAAAAACAACTACCTTTTCTCTGGTTCCCTACTCTCTCACCTTATTATCAATCTCTTTCGCGACAAGAGTATCGCCAAACTCCTTGAACATTATTTCAGGTCAGGGTAATATTTAAAGGACAAGTTTGATGCGCGTTTGTTTGTGACCCTCAAGACCACCAAACTAAAGAAGATTAATTTCCTTTTAGAAAAAAAAAAGAAGCAAAACTTTAATTTATTTGCAAAGATGCTTTCATCTCTGTTTTTTAATCCATCCCAACACACGATTATATTTTGTTTAGGTTTTTTGGTGGAGTGTTTCTGAAACAATCTTAATAGTTTTTAGTAAATAAATATTTTGAGATAAAAGAAAGAGAAAGTCTGTGCGGTGCTCTGTACCATTTGGTTCTCACTGTTTTTCAAGTTTGTTTTTACAAAATAATAACATAGAAATGTTACTTTTTATAAGTTTATCCTAACAAATTGTTACCCGCCTTGATAATATTATTACGTGCACTAACAAAATTGTAATCTTGTTCCATGTATAACTGTATGGACCTATATTCAGTAAGTATAAGTTAATGGAAGAAAGCTAACGCTTACACAATTAATTGTACACAAATAACGAAGTTTGGAAGATGGAAATAAGCTAGGGTACCAATGTAGTAGCATCAAGTATCATATTCGTAAATTTACAAATGACACAAAAATAATTTTCGTCTCCCAATCTTCGCTAGTCATGTACAATTAACTCTACAATAGTTTACTTATTTCAATGTTATTCGCTTCCATGTACAAATGTCACTGTATTAAACGCAACTGGCCCCATGGTGTAGTAGTGGCCAGCGCGCCTGGCTACCAACCTAGGGCTCATGAGTTCGATCACCGGCTGGCTAGTTTTCCCGAAAGTGTGATCATCCCAACCGCCATCAGGGTCTGGTTAGTTAGACAGTTAGGTTAAGTGTTCCCACTGGTTCCATCCACACCCTCAGACTCACTATCATCGTTGTCTCATCTTGTCGGGACATGGAAAGGTTGTACGATTGGTACATTTGGGGGTCCCTGGGTAAAGTTGTACATAAGTACCGTCTAATCTTCCCACCGTGTAGTACAGATGTATATAGTACTAACGGCGGCATACAGTCCTCCCCAGAGTCTCTGCTGCTGTGGTATCAGTGATAGGCCATGTATCTGATGGTTTCCACTCTTCACTTATTCTGCCTTAAACTACAAGTGAGCATTGGCATTCTAAGCCAAGGGTCTCGGTTTTGATCCCCGTAACCACGTGTCATTTTTTTTTTCAATGTACATATAATATAAATTGAGTAAAAGTAATTTATTATTAATTTTAACTCTGAGCATTAGTATCCAAATTAATATTAACTATCTAAATGTGGGGAATGCCAGGCCTCCATCGTGGTTCGGATTCCACGTTAAACTGTAGGTCCTCCATTTCATCTCACAATCACCCTACCATTACACATTAGCGTAAGTGCGTATAACCCGAACGGGTAGTAAGACGTGGTGCTAATAATAATAATAATAATAATAATAATAATAATAATAATATTAACTATCTGATTACCAAGCCCTTCCTTCACCTCTGACAAGACATCTTGTGAATGTGGGGAATGCCAGGCCTCCACCGTGGTTCGGATTCCACGTTAAACTTTAGGTCCTCCATTTCATCTCACAATCACCCTACCATTACACATTAGCGTAAGTGCGTATAACCCGAACGGGTAGTAAGACGTGCTGCTAATAATAATAATAATAATAATAATAATAATATTAACTATTTATCACGTGACCTCGATCATAAAATCAAGCTTTTGTTATGATCATATATTTCATACTTTAAACTAAACAAATCTACCTTCTTGTATGACCTCCTGTTTTAATATACAATGAATTTTAGAAAGCTTCAAATCCTAACCCCTTAGCTAAGACAACAGCGCGTTTGTTCATAAATACTCCGGGTTCGATTCATACTGAAACTGAGAAGTAGATGATTCCTAGTGTCCACCTTTAATTATGATTAAATCAACGATAAAAGAACTGAGTGCGTATAACCCGAACGGGTAGTAAGACGCGGTGCTAATAATAATAATAATAACTGAGCTTTTTCTCTGGTCGAAAGTTAAGATATTTTATAAGTTAAAAAAACACATTATCTCGCGAAATAATAAAAGTAATATTACATAATCTTGAGACTTCCATTTATTCACATTTTCCCACTAATTAATTATCTGCAATAAACCTTAGACTCCACGCTTGCAGCACCAACTTCCTAGAGGTTCATATATTTCGAGAAGTGATGAAGTTTTCCCCTCTCAATGACGTGGGAAATTCACAACACGCACGAGAAAGTGAGCTGAGTCCTCTTTGCAAACAGTTTATTGTTCGCTTTATGTTTGTCGAGGAGGGATTCCCTAATGACCTGCACTTATCACTGCGTTGGTAACGTGATCAAGACTTGTGTGTGCAAACATAGGAGGGTCATCGGTACACTATGATACTCGCCACAAACAATAACCTTTAAATAGTCAACGATAAAAATGTAATACCCGCTTTATGTTTAGAGTGGGATTGTAGGGGACGCGAGTTAAGGGGGATGTTCTTGCAGTTTATGTTTTAAAAAATTTATTTTTTTATTTTGGGAAAAAATAAATTAAATATTGCTCCAGTAGATTGTCTTCACATGGTGATATCAAAAGTTATTGACTATCTCTCATGAGCGTAGTGGTATTAGATGGGAAACTTTTAATAAGAAGAGAAAAAGTTGTTATTAAATTCCAGGATATCTTTATGGATATTACACAACTTTTGATATCACTGTTTCTACTGGAGCTATATTTGATTTTTGTCCAAAAAAAGGTTTTTTATATAAAAACTGCAATAATGCTGCCTTTAGCTCACCTACTATACACTCCCACCTTAAGGGGGCATCCATAAACCACGTTAAGGCTGTTGAGATGGAGGGGGGAGGGAGCTCTAATATTTACTTGGTGTTACATGGTGGGGAGTCTGGACACATCATGGTGTTACGTAACACAAAAACAGTTTATTTCTCAAATACTCGTCTGTATATGCATTTAAAACCGTACATATAAATAGTAAAGTATTGTAAAATGCTTTGAAATCGTTCATATTTAGGATTTAAAATAGTATTAAATGTGAATCCCTCATTTAGTATCATAAAATAATCACATTCATTCTTGATTTAAAGCTATGTACCATAGTTTTAGAGGGAGTGGGGTTAAAAGTCTACATGTTACATGTAAGATCTCAGAAAAAGATAAGAAAAAAAGCGTTACGTGGTTTACGGAATGCTTACGATTATTTTTAATATTTAAAAAAACTACTTTATAAATGCCCCCTCTCTTTTTTAAAGATCGCCAATAATGTGAATACAATCTTAAAACATATAAAATATAATTATTATAAGATAGAGCATTTAATATCATGTTTACTTTATAGGCAAGGCTAAATTTTAAGACCAGACTTACGACTTGATATTATAAAGGTATAACTTTTCATACATTAAAATTCAAAATTTCCAATAAGAAAAAATACAGAAATAATTTATATTTATTACAATCAACCCGCTTTGATGGTCCAATGGATCAAGGCCCAACCCTCGCGGTAGATTGTACTACAAATGACAGGGAGATCGGGGTTTCGAATCCAAGTCAAGTGTACTGAGGATAGTTCATCTTAAATGGTTTTACGCTCTCCTTCCCCACGAATGCGGGCAAACCTCCTCTAAGTACAACCATCTTCATTCCTAACGCAATCGCGTAACTAGTACATAATATTCTTATAGTCCGAACGGGTAATGAACAATTGTGCCATTAAATGTATGTTTTAAATATTATAGCGTAATCATATTGCTTAACGTGTCGTGAAAACTGATTTTCTGAATAAGATTGTCGATAGGGTAAAGGCAGGGCTTCGTCTAGGGGGATAGGGGGCAAAGAGGGCAGTCTCGCATTCCAGGGGGCCACATTTTCCCCAAAAATGATAAGATTCAATCACAGTTATTCTAAATTTTGCATCAAATATTGTAAAGATAATTAATAGCATTAACTATTCGTTTAGTGATAGTATTCCATTCTAGATTTCTGAAAACTCTAACTTTATGTAATTTAATATTTATGTTATTCGAGTAATTTGCTGCAGTATATTAGAATACGCCACCATTATACTACCGGTGTCGGTCCACAGAAAACTAACAGTGTAATGGTGCAAAGAGGAATTTACTTATGTAACTTAATTGGCCTGATTGTTTGCATTTAATAAAGTACAGTCATTTAATGGGTTGATCAATACTCCATAACATAAAATATGAGAAATTATTAAGTAACATAAATATTGAGTATATATCAATATATTATAACGGATTAGTGCTAAAACTAAAAAACTGCCGTACAAATGGGAGGGGGGGGTGGACCGAGATGTTTCTTTTCTCCAGGCATCACATTTTCTTAAAACGGCGCTGGGTAAACGGGGTACTTAGAATGAGTTTATATATCCGAGGGAGTAGTGGCCCCGGAAAAGTTTGGGATCCCCTGTTTTAGGGGAATACACAAAATAAATGTCGGGTAGAAAACATTGACAATGTGTCATCTGTCGTAACAGCTTTGACGAAGAAGACGTGGGCGAGTAATATTTAGTTTTATCACCGCGTCTCGCTACCTGTTCTAAAGGGGTAGGAATGAGGAAGGAAGCATTTCAGAGGTAATCTACCCGTATCTGCGTGGAAGGAGAGTGGAAAACCATGAAAGAAAAAACATCCTCCTTAGGCGGTTCAGGAATGGAAGTGGGCTATGATTAGTCTGAACTTGTCTAGCGCTTGACGGAGGATCTTTTCTTTCATAGAGGAGGTATATCCCTCCTCCTTCATACTCTATAGAAGAGCTGAAGGTTTTTTGGCACCAGTTACTCCTGACCTTGACACTAATAACAGTCTCTAGAGGCCAAGGCCTGGGGCAGACAATACCGCAGACACAATCATGTCTGCCATTTCGGTATCACTCTAGCACCTTGACAGATGTTTGATGACACTTGAGCACCTAGGTATCGCTCGCTCTTGGTTATTGGAAAAGGGTGGGGGGTGGAAGAACAAGTTCATTAATCTGCTTCGGTGACCGCATGGTCTAAGACGTCATTCTCGCACTGCCGATGACGGAGAGATTGGAATTCGAAACCGCTCGGGTATACTGAGGGTGGTTTTTCCTCGGTAGTTTCTCACTCTCTTTTCCTCCACGCATATGTGGTTACACTTACTTTGAATTCAACCTTTCTCATCCCTAAAATCACTAACGTAGTTTGTACATATGCGTGTAGCCCGAACGGGTAGTAAGATGCGGTGCTAAAAACAAATATTTTCACTTTTAACTATAAAATAACCCGCCTCGGTGGCGTAGTTGGCTAACGCGCTAGTCGTGTTAAGCTCGACTGCCAAGGACGGGGAGATCGAGGTTTGAATCTCAGTCGGGTGAACTGGGGGTGGTTTTTCCTAAATGGTTTTCCACTTCACTTCTACGCAAATGCGGGTTCACTTCCTCTAATTCAACCTTCCCAATTCCTAATCCATTAGCGTAATTAGTACTTAAAGCGTATAACCCAAACGGGTAGTAAGACGCGGTGCTAAATATTATTATTATAACTAGTCTCTGTTAAATAGAGTTTAGTAGATGTTATAAAACTTGTTGTATATGTCGAAATATGTCTTATTAAATTATATAATTCAAATCAATTCATACTATTTAAAGATGTAAATGTTATTGTGGGTGTCGGGGATGAATCGAAAGAGATTTGGGCTTTTACTTTGACATATTGAAGACTCGCACAACCTACAAATTAACGACATGAATAATATGATAACGGAATAAATTATATAATTCATATACAATAAGCTACCTTGATTATTTAAACATTCCTAAAAACGTGTATTTTCAATTTTTTTGAAAAAATAATTCTTTTTTGCTTTAAGGGCACTAATCATGTTCAATTTGGGCATATTATTGGGCGGGAGAGAGGTGGCTAGTATTAACCTATCCAAGGTCACTTTTATAAGCTTGTGTTGACTTGTCCAAGGTCACTTATATAAGCTTATGTTGACTTGTCCAAGGTCATTTGTATAAGCGTGTGGTGACTGGTCCAAGGTCATTTGTATAAGCGTGTTGTGACTTGTCCAAGGTCACTTGTATAAGCTTGTGTTGGCTTGTCCAAGGTCATTTGTATAAGCGTGTGGTGACTGGTCCAAGGTCATTTGTATAAGCGTGTTGTGACTTGTCCAAGGTCACTTTTATAAGCTTGTGGTGACTTGTCCAAGGTCATTTGTATAAGCGTGTGGTGACTTGTCCAAGGTCACTTGTATAATCTTGTGTTGACCTGTTCAAGGCCGCTTACATGATCGTAGACGAGATGCATGAGGAGCACCCTGAGCTACTCAAGGACCAGTATTGGGACGAAGTGGTTCCCAAGGACCTCCCCTACACAGTGGCCTCGGAGATAAATCCGAGCCCAAAGGATCCGCTGAGATGTTCCTCCAGATCAAACCTGCGGACTCCATGTACGCCAACGTGCTGCCCTCAAGGAAATCCACTGTGGACGATATGTACGCCGACTACGTAAGTACAGTCACACTGAACCTAAATGTTCTATCTTAGTTTGAAACTCACCAAACTTATTGACAGCATTGCCTACCCAATCATTAAATCATAAATATTTGCATTCGTTAACGATGTTACCAGGAAGCACCATCACACTAAGAAGCAATGTACGAAGAAGAAAGAAAGGAAATAAATTGAGTAGCACCAGCTTGCGAGGGCAATTATAAATGCTTACAAACAGTTTTTGGAATCAAAATATAGACTCTTTATACAGTGTAGGACCTACCGTATTTATTTATTATATTTTCCACAGTTATAACCTCCTATAAACCTTTTTTCTTCTATTGTGTCTTCGTGTGAGCCCTTTCTCCCACAGTTACGTCTTTGTCTAGCCCTGTTTCCCGTTGTTGTTCCCCAGGAGAGTGTCGACACCCCCTTGGTGGAGCGACGCAAGAACTGGTTTCAGAGGCAGTTGACGCGCATGGGCTCGTCTCGCTCCTCCATCACCACATACAGCACCGGACCGTTCGGCCCCCGGGGGCGGCACAACTCTGTATACTCGAGCCCCGACATGCCCATACCTCAGCACCCCCCACACCCCCACCTGCTGCACAAGGCGTCCTTGTACGATCGACTGGTGGGGAGGAAGTCCGTCCGGGGTCAAGTGAGGAGGCAAGGTAAGTCTACACCGCGTGGTCTACAGTATGCAGCCTATATTATACAGTGTATAATACATAGTCTACAGTATACAACCTATATTATACAGCGTATAGTACATAATCTACACTACACAGTCTACAGTATACAGCCTATACTATACAGCGTATAATACATAATACAGTATACAGCCTATATTATACAGTGTATAATACATAGTCTACACTACACAGTCTACAGTGTATAATACACAGTCTACAGTATACAGCCTATATTATACAGCGTATAATACATAATCTACAGTATACAGCCTATATTATACAGTGTATAATACATAATCTACACGACACCATCTACAGTATACAGCCTATATTATACAGCGTATAATACATAATCTACAGTATACAGCCTATATTATACAGTGTATGATACATAGTCTACGCTACACAGTCTACAGTATACAGTGTATAATACACAGTCTACAGTATAGAACCTATGTTATTCAGCGTATAATACATAATCTACACTACACCGTCTACAGTATACAGCCTATATTATACAGTGTATAATACATAATCTACAGTATACAGCCTATATTATACAGTGTATGATACATATTCTACAGTAGACAACCTATATTATACAGTGTATGATACATAATCTACGCTACACAGTCTACAGTATACAGTGTATAATACACAGTCTACAGTATACAACCTATATTATACAGTGTATGATCCATAGTCTACACTACACAGTCTACAGTATACAGTGTATAATACATAGTCTACACTACACAGTCTACAGTATACAGTGTATAATACACAGTCTACAGTATACAACCTATATTATACAGTGTATGATACATAGTCTACGCTACACAGTCTACAGTATACAACCCATATTATACAGTGTATGATACATAGTCTACGCTACACAGTCTACAGTATACAGTGTATAATACACAGTCTACAGTATACAACCTATATTATACAGTGTATGATACATAGTCGACACTACACAGTCTACAGTATACAACCTATATAATACAGTGTATAATACACAGTCTACTGTATACAGTGTGTAATACACAGTCTACAGTATACAGTGTATAATACACAGTCTACAGTATACAGCCTATAATACACAGTCTACAGTATTACACCCTATACTATATAGCGTATAATACATAGTCTACACTACACAGTCTATAAAACATAGTTGACACTCAGGGTCGGAAAAAAACCCAACCCTATTGGGTGATATTGGGTTTTATTGGTTTTTTGGTTTTATTAGTTTCTTGTGGTTTAATTGAAGATATTATGTATGTTATCTGATTAAACCGATAATTCAAATATAGTAATTATTATGGATCCCGAGATACATATTTTAATTTTAATATAGTAAGGAAAGGAGTAATAAGAGACATAGTAAAGGAAAATAATAATGCAACAATGTAATTCTTCACAACAATACTGTATAAGCTAGCAGATTGAAAAAAACCACTTTAAATAGAAAGCGGGGGGAGGGGAGTGGAGGTGAGACCATGCATCAAATAACTGACAAGACAGCTGCAGAATTGATTGGTTGCTTTCTTTAGTTAAAGTTATCTCATTTGCTTTTATGACAACGTATTGTTTCTAGGGCCTAGCATTAATACAGTGTAGGTAGCTTAAAATAATACTATCCCAAGTGAGTTGCTAGTTGGGTATATTATTTTGTTCAACCAATTAAAACATATTTTATAGCTTAATCTATTGTATAAAATCTGTAATTTCAAAAATTGTGTATAACACCAAATACAATTCAATGTATTATTGTTGGGTTTGAACCAAAAGGTTTTCAACAGAATAACTAGACATTTTCAAAAATTAGACTATTGATTTGTATTCAAATATAATAGTGATTTTAAGTGATTTTTTAGTAAAACCCAGCTTAGTTTTTTTTTGGCTGGCTAAAATTATAACAACCCTGTTGACACTACACAGTTAATAATACTCAGTTTACAATATACAGTACATAATGCATAGTTTACACTACACTGTATACACAACAAAGTTTATAATACAAAATCTACACTACAGTCTACAAATATTGTATATACTATTCTGTCTACACTATACTGGCAAAACAATATAGTCTACACTCTACACTACATAGTCAATATCAGGATCTATAAATGTTAAAGATGTATCCATTACAAAGTATAAGGGCATATGTTGTACACTAAGTTTGACTATAAAACTGGCCCTTAGACTCAATTCATCAACAACTAGTGTAAGATGGCCTGGAGGAGACGAACCAGGCTGGCTGAGGGGTAAAGCATTGGCGAGAAATCTAAAGGTCCTGGGTTGTATTCCAATGTCCATATTGTCATTTTTCACTTTATTAAATGTGATTCAGCTATCATGAATTAGTGTGTGGATAACATTGGCGTATTAGTTTGTGATACACATGAATTTTGTATTTATAACAAGAGTCGTATTTCCAAAGTTTTAACGTCAAATATTATCAAGTAGTTTCATTATTTTATTTTTTAATTCATGTGCTCAAAAACAGTTCGCGATGAAAATGTTCAGTCACAACTCTCCTAAATAAAACGTATAAGTTAAACAGACTTGTTTCGAATGTCGAGTGCGGCCATTTCCAAACCATTATTGGCACGCCAAATGAACCACAGTGGCACAGGCTGGAAGAAGTCAGACGGGTTCAATAGACCGGCCAGTTGGTAAAGACCACCTCACTCATATGTGCTCGACCGTGTGGTCGGTTGAAGGGGGGAAGGGAGAACAGACAAATGAGCTAGTACGACAAAAGAAAGTGATCTCCCTCGTTTATGTTACCACGGCACGCCACTGGCTAGACAGGGTAGGGCTGACTAATATTTATCGAATACGGTAGCCTGCTCCTCTTAGAGCACAGGATCTTAAAATGTGGGTCGCGACCCCTGAAGATTCTAGGGGTCGCAGAAAACATGGGCAAACGTGAGTAAATGAAATAGTTACTATAGAACATATTTTTTTAGCGCCAAGTCTTACTACCCGTTCAGGTTTTACGCCTATACACTAATTACATTAATTGGTTAGGGATTAGGAAGGCATAATTTAAAGGAAGTGCAGCCTCATTTGCGTGGAGGGGGAGTGAAAACCCATTTAAGAAAACCACCCCCATTTCACCCGACCAGGGTTGAATCGGCAGCCTATCACTAGATTAGCGCATTAGACTATGCGGCCACCGAAGTGGGTTATAGAACTATTAAATTTTAAAATAAAATACATCCTTTCATTCTATATTTGTTAACTTTATTACAGAAATAATCGTCATCCGTCATGAGCCCACGAACACAATTATAATAATCATTAAATACAATTAAATAAGATAAAACCAGTTGCTTAAAATATCAGTTGTTAAAATTGTATTTATTATGTCAAAATAAGCATTTTAAAATAATAATAATAATAATTATTATTATTATTACCAATATTAATGTTTGTAAATTATGTTGCTTTTTAATTTTCTTATATTTATCTCCATAAGTAGAGATTGAAAATAAATATTCAATCAATTATATTAAATGTAACTCCATCTGTTGCAATAAATAAATTTTAAAAAATCTTGTTTTGTCTATCTATTCTAAAACTGACACTGCCTTAAAGTATTAAGATAAAAAAACTCAACCATTACTGTCTGGAGTCGTTAGTAATTTTGTCTATTGAAAAGGGCTGCTAGTAAAAAAAAAGTTTTAAAACCTGTGATCTAGTTCAGTTTTTTGTTCGCTTATCCCTAAATATAATTTCTCCTCAACTCTGTACCGCCCTAGCTGTTGGTGCATAATGCGAGCTATACATACTCTGTAATCTATATCTAAAATAAATTATATCCAAAAAGGATGTATTAAATTAAATAATAAGTAGAGGACCTGGCGGTCTAGGAGTAGGGTGTCAGACTTAAATGCTTGGGGTACGGGGTTCATTCCTCGGTCCCGGCACAGATTTATCTGATTGTCGCACCCTTCCTTCACCTCTGACAAGACGTGTATAAATCACAACTTGTGAGTGTGTATAACGCCAGGCCTCCACCGTGGTTCGGATCCCACGTTAGGCTGTGGGTCCTCCATTTCATCTCACAATTACCCTACCATCACACATTGGCGTAAGTGCGTATAACCCGAACGAGTAGTAAGACGCGGTGCTAATAATAATAATAATAATAATAATAAGTAACCCATTAGATGTATCTGCGTACCCCCAATGGCGCGTCGTGCGTGTACACCAGGTTGTTGTTACCTTTGCGTGCCCAATCTCTTTCAATCAACGAGACAGCAAAATTATTTGTTCCAAACACACGTGGATCGTGAGTTGGGCCCGGAATTTTTTTATAGCATTACAAATTTGAGTCAAATCTAGATTCGCTACTAAATTTTCACAAATAATTTTTTTTATATATTGTCCTTTCTTTATGTTATTGTAATGCGACCAGTGTAAATTATTATCAATGGTGTTTTTCTTTTTAATCTAATTAACAAACTATTTGTTTAAGCTACATTTAGCTTTACATAACTTCATATGTGGTCACACTTTCATTATAATAGATTACTGGTTAGAAGGATTTTGGGGTTGGAATCCTGGTTGAGTGTCCTCAGGCTATTTTCCTAAATGGTTTCCCACTCTCTCTATCTCTATAAATATTTTATTTAGGCAAACGTGAGTACATTTCTATTAAAATTTTATCTTCATAATCCCTATTCCATATGATAAATTAATATACGCGTAACGCCCGCTTCGGTGGCTGCATGGTCTAACGCGCCACTCTCGCAGTAGGCTAGACTGCCGATGGCGGAGAGATCGAGGTTCAATGGCCGGGTGTGCCGAGGGTGGTTTTTACAAAACTGTTTTCCACTCTCCCTCCACGCAAATTTGGGTAAACTTTAAATACAACCTTTCTAATCCCTAAAACCATTATCGTAATTAGTACATAAGCGTATAATCCGAACGAGTAGTAAGATGCGGTGAAAAAATATACATACCGTAAGTAAAACTTGTGTCAACAGGATTGAATGTTAGGTTTGATTTCTATTTTCTTATTAATTATATTTTCTAAGCCATTATTACTGTTATAGTCTTTTCTCGAATAGAGGTAGCTTCTTTATGAATCCAGACTAGCTAGTTTAAAATAAGTTTCTAAAACACACCTTCAGTAAATTTGAAAGAAAAAACACTTTAACTCAAATATGGAACGAAAAAGGGAGAGTTGGAGATATTTCTAGCTAATTGTCGTTCGAGAAGAAAGATATACTTTGTGTTTCTCATCACATCCTACACGCTATTTGTCCAGATGGTGTTGGACGACCCTTGTTACGTCCTAAACACAATGGACGGTGTTCCATCAGCTGTCAAAGTGCGGCCTAAATTCCCTCACACCCACCAGACAGCTGACTACGTGGTACTACTTTCGACCATTATTTATATTGAGATTTGGGGAGGGGTGGACTGGGGCACCGGGAAATATCCTTGTGGACAGGGGTGATCTGGGACACTGGGAGATATCCTTGTAGACAGGGGTGGACTGGGACACCGGGAGATTTCCTTGTAGACAGGGGTGGACTGGGACACCGGGAGATTTCCTTGTAGACAGGGGTGGACCGGGACACTAGGGTGTATCCTTGTAAACAGGGGTGTATTGGGACACCAGGAGATATCCTTGTAGACAGAGGTGGACTGGGACACCGGGAGATATCCTTGTAGACAGGGGTGGACTGGGACACTAGGGTATATCCTTGTAGACAGAGGTGGACTGGGACACCGGGAGATTTCCTTGTAGACAGGGGTGGACTGGGGCACCGGGAAATATCCTTGTAAACAGGGGTGGACTGGGACACTGGGAGATATCCTTGTAGA
>CABEEJ010002079.1:0-39204 GCA_901482245.1 Timema douglasi
TTCCTTCATGATCTAATGTTCTCTTTATTTCACTTAATGCTTGACTACTTTAGTTTGAAGATATTATGTGTAGAGCTTTGTTTGCATCCAACTGGGATGGAACACACGACCCTTCCTACTCACACACATTAAAACTAGCCACATGTCAGGTTGTACATGGTGTTCAGATTATCTCTCTCTTTCTATCCAGGCTGTGACCCCTTCTTTGTACCACCCTCGCACAATTAACTCTTTTCTTTCATTCTCTTTTATAGTTTCCTTTACCCTTTCATTTTATTTTCTCGTTTTACCACTCATTCTGTCTTCATTCTTTTTCCCACCCCTTTCTTTCAGTCCCTTTATAACTTCTTCCCTTATATCTCTCTTCTGCTCTTCTTACCTTAAATATATCTCCCTCTATCCCTTAAATATCCTCCCTTAATCACCTTCTTTTCCTCCCTTTATAAACATTTTCCTTTATCTCCTACCATTTATTACATTCTCTGTTATATTATTTCCTTTCCTTTCTCTCTTGTGTCTCCTTTTTCACCCCACCCCTCTCTTTCCATCAGCTTCCCTTTATTTTCTTTTCACTATCTCATTTGATCCGCTTCAGTGGCCTCATTGTCTAAGGTGCTACTCTCGCATTAGACTAGACTTCCAATGACGAGGAGATCAGGTCTCGATCCCAGGCAGGTGTACTGAAAGTAGTTTTTCCACACACTCTCCGCGCAAAAGCATGTCACAAACCTCATATAAATTCAACCACCCATATACCTAATCCATCAGGGTAATTAGTACATAAAGTGTATAACCCGAACGGGTAGTAAGACGGGGTGCGAAATATATTAATACAGGGTGTCTACTGGGTCACGAAAAAGTCACTAATTGCAAAAAAGTCACGATTTTTTAATATTTTGGTCATAAAGTCACGAAAATAATTTTAGTTTGAATTTCTCGCACATCGTAACAACGCGAATGCTTCCAAGATAGCGCTATCCACTACACGTGATGGCACGCGCCAGTAGGAAGTTGCTTGATTGTTTTGTTTGTGATTCCAACGACAAGGTTAACGTTCACCATCTTATATTAAATTTTAATGTGATGTGCTACTTGTCTCGTGGAGTGTGTGAGTACGTTATGCCGTGTGTGTCTCTACAAATAATGGTTTTCGAGTGAATGAATTTGAATTCAGGTTTTGTAGATGATACGAGAAAATACCAGGACATTTTCTACACAAACCGTGCATTCATCTGTGTTGTGGATCTGGATCAAGATGTTGGCGGCAATTATCAATTTTTTACGCTTTCAGTGATCCGACTGCAATTTGAAGGTGGTGTAAAATGTATATTATAATTTCAAATTAACGTTGGCAGCAAATAGCAATCGTTTTCGCAGTGAAATATGGCATATTTTTTATAAAGTATATATAAACTAATACTATTAGTGTTAATATTTGATCATTGACGTAATTCATTTAATTTTAAAGACCATTCATTCAAAACAGTTGAAATTTACCAATTTTAAAATTGATTTTTGCTGTCTTATGGGCACATAAAATATTAGGCCTAAATTATTTTTAATCGTGTGTTGTGAAAAAATCCATAATTTTTTGGGGGCATTCAAAGATTTTATGTGTGAAGTTTAGGCTAATCTGTTAAATTAATGGAAAAGGTAAGAAACATTTGGAACTAGCCTCTGCCCTACTCCAAGGTAAGCAAAAAACGCTCAGCTTTATATCTTCTGAAAAAGTTGGATGTAAACAGCCAGAACCGGCAAAAGAATTATCACCTTCCACAAGTAGGCCTACTTCTGAAAATGATGTATATTTGGTTGCAGCTTCGTCTACACTAGTTGTTTCATCTTCCTCATCTCTTGGAGGACCTTTAAGTAAATTTTGTGTAAATGATGATACCTTGAAAGCAGAAATTCTGTGGTCCAAAGTCTAATAGAATTGCCCAAAAAGGACAAATGGACATCATTGTCCGTTATTGGAACTCAAGTTTGAATGTGGTTTCGACCCGATACTTGGAACTCGTTTTTAGGGCATTCTACTGCAGCTGACCTCCTTGGTTCCTTTACGTCAGGTATGTCTGAATTAGGACTGCCTTTAAAGAATGTTCATACAAATTGCTGTTGATGGACCTAATGTAAATTTAAAATTCCTTAAGGACCTCAATCAAATGATGGGAAAAAATATAGATAACTCTGAAGACAAGAAACCTATTGATGTTGGCACATGCTCTCTTCATACAGTTCATGGGGCTTGTAAGACAGCTCATAATAAATGTGAATGGCAAGTTCATAATTTTCTGCGTTCATTGTATTATCTGTTTAAAGATCTGATTACATCCTCTCAAGTGGATCAGACCTCTTTCCACTTAAAATGTGTTCCATCAGATGGGTGGAAAACTCAAAAGTAATTGAAAGAGGCTTGAAAATGATTCCGCATTTAAAGAAATATGTGGCCTTTGTGTGTTCCAAACCACCTGAAACAAAGAATTTTGGTGTTGTATGAGACTTCCTAAAAGATAACCTTCTTGAAGCAGAACTCTTTTTCTTACAGTCAGTAGTAGGAGAAGTGGAACCATATCTTAAAATATTTCAAAATGACAATCCAATGTTGCCCTTTGTACATGCCGAACTTTATTCGATGGCACATAGCATTGCTGCTCGCGTCCTTAAAGCAAAGGTTATACTCAACGGGTTAGCATAGCACTCGAACAACTCACTTCAAACAACCATATTGCATACATTGAAGCTGAACATATAAGCATAAACTACCTTGGAATCTGTGAGCAGTCTTCTGTTCAAGAAGAGCTGAAGACATTTGATTTCAATGAAACCGGACTAGATTCTTTTCTCTTCAACATCTTCATTAATGCAAAAGCTTGCAAGGCATTGCTGTCATTTTGCACAATGATATTTACATTGTTCCATGGAAACAGTGCTGTTGAAAGAGGTTTTTCAGTAAACAGGGAATGTTTGGTTGAAAATATGAAAGAGCGTTCTCTAATCTCCCAACGCAGCATATATTCAATGGTTCAGTCGGTAGATGGCATAAAGAATGTGGAATCTACAAGTGGGATGCTGCATGCAGCTAGGCGAGCAAGTTCCAAAAGGAGGGAAGCAATTGAAGAAAATGAAGAAGAAAGAAAGTGAAGAATCTACCAGATCAAAAACAACATTGGAAACTGTAAATAAACTCAAAGAAAAGAAAACTTCTCCAACATGCTGAAGAAGAGGCTTCAGCACTTCAAACTGAAATCGACTTGGAGAAGAAACGACTGAGGCAGATGTAAATCCTGTATGTTGTGAGTTTGTGTATAAAGTAAATATTAGGTGACAAATTTGAACAATATTATATTTTTATGTTTGTTGAGAGACTTCAGCTTCTGGGAGCTTCAAACATCTTCAATTACAAATAAGTTTTCTTGTTGGTATGACTATAGTAATAGTTTTTACTTGTGTTTGTTATTATAATATCTAGGCCCGATGTACAATATAATGTTCGACCGTTTACCGAAGAAATTTTTTTTTGCATCACGTCTTTCTGCTCGTTTGGGCTATACACCCCCGAAGGTATTTCGTGGTCAAAAAAGGTCACCAAAAAGTCACAAATTATTGTTCCTCTAAATGAGTATATATATATATATATTACAGGGTGTCTACTTGGTCTACTCTGTGTATATACAGAGGGCACCCCTCCCTCCCCCTTGCCCCTTTAGAAATGTTAAGTCACATAATATCTCACTAGCCAGTTGATTTACGTGCCAATCACTTATTATTTGATTCACATTTTTAACACATAATTTAACTAACAAAATTGATAAAAAAACATTAATAAATGAAAAACTTGTATGCATTTTTTTCCATATTTTCATATTTTATAATTAATTTCTAAGTTACTCTCAAAATCTCAGGGATTTTTCCCATCAGAATTTCCTGAGAGAGGATCATCCCTCAGCCCGATCCCATGAGAGCGCCCACGTCTCTCCCCCTCTTCCATGGAAATCCTGGCCGCGCCTCCCCAACCCGCTCATGAACATCCTGGATCCGCCCCTGATTTGTGTTGATTTAATATCGTCAAATTTATTAAATCATACCTTTCTTCATTATAATTATTGGTGTTGAATAAACTACTTGACTGCATCATAGCTACAGCTGAATATTTTAGTAGCTATGTACACAATTATTTGATACATTTTAAAGCCCTTAGTAGTTGTGTGAGAGATAGTCCTGAGTTACTTGTTATAACAGAATGTTCTAAGTGACACAATAAGTTTTAAACCAAAACAACGACATTTTATATTTCCTTTAATGTTGGGTTTTTATTAAAAATATAGTATTACTTGTTGAAATTTACTGATAATCATGTTTATGTGACTGATTGAATATATCGAGGTCCCCTTGAAACAATATTATTTTCCAAGAAATTTAACAGAAACAGTTTAATATATATGTATATGTATATTCATTACTAAATAAGGTGCTCATCATTGGTATGTGGAGTCAGGATAGCTCGATACTAAAGCATTGATATACAAAGTTATGGACTACACATTTCATTTCTATGTTCAAGTTCATCTCTCAGAGGCCACTGACCTACAAAACTGGGAATTATGCTGGAATTTTGTGCATCGGGAAAAGTGCTTGTATTTTGACCGTCTATCATGAATTTAAACGCGAGGACCACTCTAAACAATTTATAGGGGAATAACCATTTCAAAAATTTGCCAGAGATGGACCACTCACAACACCGTCTAGAGGGATATATTTTTTTTCAAATACAGCAAGAATACTCTATATTTATATAATTTAGAGAGGTACTTATTAAAAATGTTTTCTCAAGTACTAAAATTTGGTGGTGTGACACACCTTTTACAACAAGAACAAAGAGCTTGTTCAAAGTTTTATAGCCAGAGAAAAAGCCTTCTAACAATGGTTTTTTGTTTAGTTTTTGCCAGAAAAACCAATAACTATGCTGGAATTTTATACCAAAGTTTAAGTGGCCACACTCTTAATCAAAAATTCTATTCTATTTATGGACAAGGCTATTATTGATAAACTAATTGTATTAAAATTAGTTGTTTTAATTCTCCTAAAATAAGAAAGTATTAACCATACTTTATTTTAAAAATATTTTTTCTTTTGTACATTTTGGGACTACCCTTTGCTTTTGTAAACTGCCATATTTATATATTTTTAAATATGTGACTTGGAAGCTGAAGGACTTTTACCAAACTCCCCCAGACACAGGCTGGAAACAGTTGTTGATTGTGAAATGTGTGGGGGATAATTTCTCTATCTGATTTATCTAACATAGTGTTAATCTACACTTAATCTACAAGAACAAAGATGATGATAGTAATAATAATAATCATCACAATAAACAGGGAACGGAACCACTGTCAGCTTGTGGAAATGATTGAAAGCACTCGACAAAGGCAAATAGACAGTGTCCGGCTCCAGGTTGAAACACAAGTGTTGACCTCCCAAGTTAGTCTCCTCTCACACTAATTGAGCACGCTGGGACATTATGTTCGACAGGACAGGAGTTTGAAAGCAGGGAACTGGTTCTAGGAACTACTACACTTCTAGGTTGATATTACAATATCCTAGCAGGTGAGCCACCTATATTATTGACTAGGCACAACATTAATTTTTCACAACTGTGATATAGCAGTTCTTTTAGGGATATGTAATTGTTATTATATTTTTGTTTGTTAGAAGTGAAACAGTATGCGTGGAAGATTGGTATCAACCCGGACACAGAGCGCCACCTGCTGCACTATGCCAAGGAGGGACTTATGCAGGCCTTACCTCCTGGATGGAAACCCTGGTAAGAGACACCCAGTCACCATGCCTCCTTCGTCTTTATTTCACATTCTTCCGCACTTATGATGTTGATGTAGCTTAGTAATGGACCTAGAAAAGTTCAAGCACTTATAATCCACGTCTTAAAAGGCGTACATACATGAGGGTGATATTCCACCAAACTCTTTAGTAAACTCAAAGTCACACATGCATTTTAATTTTAGACTCCACACTAGTTTAAACTTTCTTACCTGTACTGTATGTTTTATGGTGACTATGCTAGGTACATACCTATACTGTATGTTCATATGATGACTTTATGATAGGTACATACCTATACTGTATGTTCATATGATGACTTTATGCTAGCTACATACCTATACTGTATGTTCATATGATGACTTTATGATAGGTACATACCTGTACTGTATGTTCATATGACGACTTTATGATAGGTACATACCTGTATTGTATGTTCATATGATGACTTTATGCTTGGTACATACCTTTACTCTATGTTCATATGATGACTTTATGCTAGGTACATACCTGTACTGTATGTTCATATGATAACTTTATGATAGGTACATACCTGTACTGTATGTTCATATGATGACTTTATGCTAGGTACATACCTGTACTGTATGTTCATATGATGACTTTATGCTAGGTACATACCTGTACTGTATGTTTTATGATGACTTTATGATAGGTACATACCTGTACTCTGTGTTCATATGATGACTTTATGCTAGGTACATACCTATACTGTATGTTCATATGACGATTTTATGATAGGTACATACCTGTACTGTATGTTCATATGATGACTTTATGCTAGGTACATACCTGTACTCTATGTTCATATGATGACTTTATGCTATATACATACCTGTACTGTATGTTTTATGATGACTTTATGCTAGGTACATACCTATACTGTATGTTCATATGATGACTTAATGATAGGTACATACCTATACTGTATGTTCATATGATTACTTTATGCTAGGTACATACCTGTACTGTATGTTCATATGATGACTTTATGATAGGTACATACCTGTACTGTCTGTTTGTATGATGACTTTATGATAGGTACATACCTGTACTGTATGTTCATATGATGACTTTATGATTGGTACATACCTATACTGTATGTTCATATGATGACTTTATGATAGGTACATACCTGTACTGTATGTTCATATGATGACTTAATGATAGTTACATACCTGTACTGTATGTTTGTATGGTGACTTTATGCCAGGTACATACCTGTACTGTATGTTTGTATGGATGACTTTATGATAGGTACATACCTGTACTGTATGTTTGAATGGTGACTTAATGATAGCTACATACCTGTACTGTATGTTTGTATGATTACTTTATGATAGGTTAATACCTGTACTGTATGTTTGTATGATGACTTTATGATAGCTACATACCTGTACTGTATGTTTGTATGGTGACTTAATGATAGTTACATACCTGTACTGTATGTTTGTATGGTGACTTTATGCCAGGTACATACCTGTACTGTATGTTTGTATGGTGACTTTATGATAGGTACATACCTGTACTGTATGTTTGTATGGTGACTTTATGCCAGGTACATACTTGTACTGTATGTTTGTATGGTGACTTTATGCCAGGTACATACCTGCACTGTATGTTTGTATGGTGACTTTATGATAGGTTCATACCTGTACTGTATGTTTGTATGTTGATTTTATGCCAGGTACATACATGTACTGTATGTTTGTATGGTGACTTTATGCCAGGTACATACCTGTACTGTATGTTTGTATGATGACTTTATGATAGGTACATACCTGTACTGTATGTTTGTATGGTGACTTAATGATAGTTACATACCTGTACTGTATGTTTGTATGATGACTTTATGATAGGTACATACCTGTACTGTATGTTTGTATGGTGACTTTATGCCAGGTTCATACCTGTACTGTATGTTTGTATGGTGACTTTATGCCTGGTACATACCTGTACTCTATGTTTGTATGGTGACTTTATGCCTGGTACATACCTGTACTGTATATTTGTATGGTGATTTTATGTCAGGTACATACATGTACTGTATGTTTGTATGGTGACTTTATGGCAGGTACATACCTTTACTGTATGTTTGTATGATGACTTTATGATTGGTACATACCTTTACTGTATGTTTGTATGATGACTTTATGATTGGTACATACCTGTACTGTATGTATGGTGACTTTATGATAGGTACATACCTGTACTGTATGTTTGTATGATAACTTTATGCCAGGTATATTGCTGTACTGTATGTTTGTATGGTGACTTTATGATAGTTACATACCTGTACTGTATGTTTGTATGGTGACTTTATTATAGGTACATACCTGTACTGTATGTTTGTATGATGACTTTATGCCAGGTACATACCTATACTGTATGTTCATATGATGACTTAATGATAGTTACATACCTGTACTGTATTTTTGTATGATGACTTTATGCCAGGTACATACCTTCACTGTATGTTTGTATGATGACTTTATGAAACGTACATACCTGTACTGTATGTCTGTATGGTGACTTTATGCCAGGTACATGCCTATACTGTATGTTCATATGATGACTTAATGATAGTTACATACCTGCACTGTATGTTTGTATGGTGACTTAATGATAGTTACATAGCTGTACTGTATGTCTGTATGGTGACTTAATGATAGTTTCATACCTGTACTGTATGTTTGTATGGTGACTTTATGCCAGGTATATACCTGTACTGTATGTTTGTATGATGATTTAATGATAGTTACATACCTGTACTGTATGTCTGTATGGTGACTTAATGATAGTTACATACCTGTACTGTATGTTTGTATGGTGACTTTAACCCAGCTACATACCTGTACTGTATGTTTGTGTGGTGACCTAATGATAGTGGCATACCTGTACTGTATGTTTGTATGATGACTTTATGCTAGGTACATACCTGTATTGTATGTTTGTATGATGACTTTAGGCTACGCACATACCTGTACTGTATGTTTGTATGCTAGGTACATACCTGTACTGTATGTTTGTATGATGACACTATGATAGTTACATACCTGTACTGTATGTTTGTATGATGACTTTAGGCTACGTACATACCTGTATTGTATGTTTGTATGATGACTTTAGGCTACGTACATACCTGTACTGTATGTTTGTATGCTAGGTACATACCTGTACTGTATGTTTGTATGATGACTTTAGGCTACGCACATACCTGTACTGTATGTTTGTATGATGACTTTAGGCTACGCACATACCTGTACTGTATGTTTGTATGATGACTTTAGGCTACATACATACCTGTATTGTATGTTTGTATGATGACTTTAGGCTACGCACATACCTGTACTGTATGTTTGTATGATAGGTACATACCTGTACTTTATGTTTGTATGATGACTTTAGGCTACGCACATACCTGTACTGTATGTTTGTATGCTAGGTACATACCTGTATTGTATGTTTGTATGATGACTTTAGGCTACGCACATACCTGTACTGTATGTTTGTATGATGACACTATGATAGTTACATACCTGTACTGTATGTTTGTATGTTTAGTTTTGACGAAGAGCTGCAGCTGTGGTATTATTTCAATTTCAAGACAGGGGAGTCGCGCTGGGAGCACCCTCTGGATGACACGTACAGGTCAATTGTTAAGAAGGTGCGATCGGAGAGTATTAGCTCAGCAGGTTAGTGCATCCAGAGCTTCATTTGACCGGTCAGGGGGTTAGGCCTTTAATAAGTTGTACTCAAGTCTATATTAAGGCTGCTTATATACAGTATATTAGCTGTGCCCATTCCCCACTCCTGACTTATACATAATATGTTAACATTTGTGGTTTTAAAAATCTAAAAATGTTCTCTATATTGTAAACTTAACAGTGTTGTAATGGTTATACTTGTCACCAGTCTACTTTCCTTTTCAAATTAACATGTTAAATACCATTTATTCAATATATTTGATTTTGAGAATATTTAACATATTGGTAACAATAATAATACTGAAGGGTACGATAAAAAATACCTCCATATTACCCCTAGATACAGCCAAAGCTCAAAATATATCTGGATGGTTGCGGTAAAGGAGAAGGCAGCCCCGTCATATCCATTTTACATTGACCCTGATTGTATTTACTGAACATTCCTTTTATTGATATTTGGTGACCTGGTGGTCTAGGGGTAAGGTGTCGGACCTCTGTGCTGGGGTCTGGGGTTCAATCCTCGGTCCCAGCATAGATTTATCTGATTACTAAACCCTTCCTTCACCTCTGACAAGACATCTTGTGAATGTGGGGAATGCCAGGCCTCCACCGTGGATAAACTGTAGGTCCTCCATTTCATCTCACAATCACCCTACCATCACACATTAGCGTAAGTGCGTATAACCCGAACGGGTAGTAATATGCGGTGCTAATAATAATATTGATATTTACTAATATCAAAGTACATTATACTATATTTTAAAGAAGATACAGAATATATGGATAGTAAACATATAAAAGGGAACGAACACGAACACAATATTGTTTCTACAATGAAAAGAACACTGTTCACACTTTACATTGCTGCCACTGGATAAAGAAATTCATATATAAATCTCTTATCATACTTTAAACAATTTCCCTGGTTTGTTTTTTGGTTTCCTCTTTCAGGAAGTTGCGTTGTGAGTTTCACACTCCCTCCTAATGAGTTCTGATTCATTGAAACCTAGGTCAGGTGATTTGGCAGTCACGATTAATTGTATTCAAGAATCAGTCATCACCTCCTTGTCCAATGGCAGCAATCTAGATTGTGAACTATTAGCTTCGGTGGCTGAGTGGTCTAAGGTGTCCCCTCGCATGTTAGACTGATGGCAGGGAGATCAAGGTTCAAATCCAATTCGGATCTACTGAGGGTGGCTTGTAAATGATTTCCCACTCTCCTCCCACACAAATGCGGGTAACTGCTTCCTTCCTAATTTCCTACCCCACTAGAATAATTATCATATATGTATTTAACCTGAAAAGGCAGTAAGATGCGGTGATAAATAAAAGTGAACTGTGTTATTCGTTTCATTGTAAAGGCCGTATTGTGTTCATTTCATTTAATGTGTTTCTATCCACCTTTCCCGTACTTTCTTCAAAATATAATACAATTACCTCTTAAAGTGAAAATAAGTTCTCCTTGTAGAGATAATATATCATAGTAAAATTTTAGATTACTTTTTGTCATTGGACCTATTAATTTCAAGGGGGATGTACAGAAGCTTACTGTTGCTCTTGTTGGTCAGGTGAAGAGGACTCGAAGACCTCGGCCAAGGAAGACCTGAAGAGTTACGAGGAACCTGCAGAACCACCGACAGAACCTGCCTCCAAGACAATGGACATTATTCGCCCAGGAAGTTCTAAAAAAAACACTATCTCTCAATTGGTATACACAATTGATATAAAAGAGTATTAAAAATAAATTTAAATTTACCAAATAAAATATTTAGTTAGTTAACTCTCTCTTACACACAATAATTTCAGACTAAAAATGTTCTGGCCGAGTGAGTTCCTTTAAGAATTTATTCATAACTATTTTTATTTTAATTCAATTAAAGTAGGGTTATTTAAGCAATATTTCAATTTCTTACTTCATTTTTCTTGTTTGACTGAGATTTAGGAAAGTAGTTTGTTTTTAAACTTACAATAAAATGGACCCGCCTCGGTGGCGTAGTCGGCTAACACGTTTGTCGTGTTGAGTCCGATTGCTGAGGACGGGGAGATCAAGGTTCGAATCTCGGTCGGGTGAACTGGGGGTGGTTTTTCTTAAATGGTTTTCCACTCTCCCTCCACGCAAATGCAGGTTCACTTCCTCTAATTCAACCTTCCCAATTCCTAATCCATTAGAGTAATTAGTACTTAAAGCATATAACCTGAACTGGTAGTAAGACGCGGTGCTAAATATTATTATTATTATTATAATAAAATTTATTTAAACCAAAAAGTACTATATATTCACCCCTGTTAGGTTCCTTTGAAGAAATCTCCCTTGATGGAACCAGCTATGTCACCACTAACCACTGGGATACTGAAGAAACAGTCAACCATCACTTCACCGACAACAAACATACCCATGGAAGAATCTAGTCTCAGAAGTAACTCCACAAGGAACAGGCGCGATAAGAAAGGAGTTTGGAAAGAACCCTCCAAGCGGGTTCGGCCCTCGTGTGGACCTGGGTGGCGGGGGATTGTCTAGGTCCGAACCCGTCGTGAAGAAGGAGATCCCCAGCCCCACAGCGAGAATTGACATCGACAAGATGGACATGACGAGTCTGGTGAGACAGGACTCTTCTAGTAGCAGGAGGGAGAAACTTCTGTCGTCACAGGAGAAACATCCCCGTGGTATGACCGGCAAAGGAGAACTCACGCTCACTGGTTGGTATATCGCAGCTTGGGGCTGGATTTCACACTACACAATATATTTATATTAACATTTTATTAGGATTCCTTGTTCACTTCAAACCTAATTGGAATAAATGATAACTGGGCCGATGCCAATCATCGGCCGACTATGGCACAGCGGATAAGCTGGACATCAGCATTTGGGTTGCTGATTTTTCACGCCTATCTTTTGAACTGCGCCTACATTTAACAATCAATAACTAGAAAAAATAAATTAAAATACATTTAGTGATTTATATAAATTATTAGTTATTTGGATTAAATATTTAAAATACAAATAAGACTCTTAATAAGAAAACCCTCTTTTTGCTCTATGGGGTAATTTGAAAAAACTGTACAGGAAAGTGGATTTATTATTACAATATTATCATATTACTATCACCTCACTGGTTTTGAGGTTTCAAACCCAGCCGGGGTTGATGGATTATTCCTGAGAGATAAAAACTCCTAGCAGAACTTTGTTTGGAGATGAAGTAAGTTGGTCGGTCCTTTGGCCATTGTGGCGTGTGAGAAAACCTTTCCTGGTAAAATTGGTAGGCCATATTACTCTCATGTAAATTCTTGTTTGCTCATACAATCGGTGTCTACTACTACTTCCCGAGGAAGATGCTATAATAGCATCGAAATATTGAAGTGTGTGTAAATATGTGTTAGTGTTTTTACTTTTATTTGTGCTCTACCATTTTCCTAATATTCTATCATTTTATTTATTACCAATTATTTTTGCTCAATGCACTTTATTTCATACATATAATCAGTTGGTTTAGTAAGTGTACGTTAAATACCTAAAATAAATTAGAAAAATATATATTATTACTACTATTACCGGGACTATTAAGTACTAATTATTTGTGCTCACAGTTGAACTTTTTGGATCTTCACCGAGGGGTCAGCAAAATTAATTTTGCTTATACTCACCACTCTGCCATTGATTATAGTTAATGTTTGATGCTATTGGAGTGTGATATTGAATAAAGAACTATCAATCAAAGTGGGTTTATCTTCTTCTGGAATAATATGGTTTCTAGTCCTGAGGGAGAATATTATCTAAGGCTCTAGACATACATTTAAAAGTAAAGTTTCTATCAAAAGCTCTCACACACTTTTAGAAGTGTGTAGTTAGTTTAACTGAAACAAATACACTATCAAATTAGGTAAGGTCACTAACAAAAAAAAGTAAATCATTAATGAACTCGTGTAGCTACCGTGTCTCAATACCTCTTTGGGTTCTATGCTCAAAATTAGCTTTCAAGTTTTCATTTACACTTGTATATTCAACCTAATTTAAGAACAACAAAAATAACATTCATTGTAAAAGCCATATTGTGTTTGTCCCTTTTATATGTTTTTATCCACCTTTCCTAATTACCTTCGTCCAAATATAATACAAAATTGAATCTGACGTTCATGGTCCTCTTCTAATAAACTGCGGACGAGTCTTTGATGATACACATTCACGCCAAGACACACAGTAACACTTTCAGGAACCTTTTATAGAAGCCAAGCTCATGAATTGCTCTTCTTTGAGATTTCTTCGGCCTCTTCATGAAAGCTCCAGTGACCAGCAATGTATTATCCTTGGTTGTTACAGGGACTGTTCACATTATGCACAGAATATTAAACCTCAAATTTGTCCCCGGCTTTTATAAATGGTTAGTCTTTTTGATAGGTTTTGTGGCAAATTTTTTCATCCACTTTTTCTGGACAGTTTCATCTTTCTCACACTTTCAGTAACTTTATTATCTGCTTCCGTTGCTCTAAGGTCAAATTTCCAGCCATCTTTAACAGAGCTGAAAGCACAAGATAAGATTATGACGTGTTAGTAATTTGTGTATTACATGCTACGAGAACAATATAACTACATTCATCTGCTCACCTATTTAAGAACCACTATGTTTATTAAAAATTAACAAAAGTAAAGTCAACAAAAACACCATTTTAATTTGTTCACCCTTCTCCAGTTAGCTGATTGGGAACACAAAATATGTCTCTAAGATTCTTACCTTAGTCATATTTGACAATTTTTGGGATAAATATTTATTTCTTGTCATAAATTTACCATTTAAACTTTTTGTATTTATATAAACAGAGAAATTGTGTACATTACTTCAGTGGATTCACGTCTCTAAGATACGTTTCTGGTAGGTTTTTGAAATCTGGTAGGGACCTAACTATTTTCCCCCCTTGTAGGTGGTGGCTCCATGTTTCTAAAATCTAAACAGAAGTCCGAGCTGCCGTCCCCCAACCAAAGTAGCACCAGTCCAACAGTGGATAGGGAGCCCTCCATTGAGGTGGTGTCTTCACAGAGCGATCTTATGCCCAAGAGTATACTCAGGGATCAGCGCAACACAGCACCAAGACAACTGTGGGATGTGGATCCCAGGGAGATGACAAGTGAGTGAGAAGGGAAGAGGAATCTGACCCGAACACACGCTCCAAACAGCAAATCATTGTGATTAATAGGGGGCTTCAATTATACTCTTATGGACAGTCAGTTTTGGATGGGTGCTGAAGGAATTTGGTTTTAAAGGGAATCAAATAGGTAGGGACATGCAACATTCGCATTTATGATAAAACAATATTTTACACGAATTCTACTGTTTTCACACAAATAACACGAATTTATGCATTTTTCCTAAATAAACACAATTTCTTTGTAATTTGGCAAATACCACATCATGCAGTATAATGTTCAATGTGGTAACAATGGTGATAGCACTATACCAGGACTGCCAACTATACAACTAGTATCCATTATTACTTATTTTATAGGTATAAAGTGGTCATAGGAAATATGAGTGTTTTCAAGATATTTATTCTTTTTTTTTTATTTGAGTTTAGCATTAAAAGTCACAATTTCTACTTTTACACATTACGATCTATCTAATTTCCAATAGATCGATTCTTTGTTTACAGCTTTTAAAAGATTCCATGCTAGGTCCAAGCAAGGACATTAATATATGTATGGGTCTTGCCACAGGCGGTCATGTTTGGCAAAATTAAATATATATGGATCTTGCTACAGGCGGTCATGTTTGGCAAAATTAAATATATATGGATCTTGCTACAGGCGGTCATGTTTGGCAAAATTATTTCTTAATTTTATTCCCTTCTCCTTATTTGATAGTTTAGTCTTTTATTATGACATGTTTCGGTGTTGTTATTGTTTGGTTTAAACCCAAGTTGATAATCCATTATTTCGATATTGTTATTTGTAAGACTCGAAGGTAATGATATTGATATATCAAGCTTGATATTAATAAGCGTTAAATGTTTTTTGCATATTTATATTATATTTTTCTCCGAATATGTTAGTAAATAGTTAAATACACAATATGAACGAAACATTTAGATAGTTTTATCCCGGGTTTTTTTAACGAATACTAACTCGACTCATATTTACGTAAATTATAACATCACTTTCATCTTATAATATCATCGCTTTTTGAGAAAAATAACGCCATTTTTACCCTAAAAATAACCTCGCCTTTTGCATGTCTCTACCAATAGATAAATGTGAAGGAAGCGTCCTACGTTGGCTTGTGCATGTTGAGAGGGTGAGTATGGATCGAGTGATCAAACAAATATATGAAGGTGAAGTGTTTGGATTAAAAGGAAGGGGTAGGCCATGTAAGACGTGGCTGAATGTTGTAGATGAATGTGTGAAAAAAATATATATTAAAAGAGTTATAAAAATAAAAGAGCATCCATGATTCGGTGTAAGGATGTTGTTGAAGCGGAGAGAGTGTGCTAGGATAGGAAAATGTGGAGAAAGTCGGTGAGGATGTATTAAGTACCGAGTTGTTTATTGAACTATATGTATAGTTTCTTGCCTACCCCAAAAGGGAACAGTGTGATCAGGTATGTACAGTAGCCCTATGGCTTCTTTGGTGCTGACTGACAGCTTTGAAAAGTTACTAGACAAAATTATGTATCCCTACGCCGAACCATATAATCTGCAAACACATGTGTTTAGCAGCTGTCACTTCCGGCAGTCAAAATTTAGGTATATACCTAAATGTTGACTGTCAAAAGTCAGCTGTGAGCTGTCAGTCAGCACCAAAGAAGCCGTGGGGCTACTGTATGTTATTTTTATCACTTTGTCAACCATTGTATATTATAAATAAGGATCCACTTTAGGTACATTGGGGATTAAGCCTGAAGTTTGCCTACTCTTAACGTGGTGGTCAGAGTTTGAATCCCAGTAGGATGTACTGAGAAAGTCTGAGAGGGACTTTCCCTAAAGGGTTTCCTACTTTCCCCCTACAGAAATGTAGGTACATTTACACACTATTATGCCTTCCTTATCCTTACCCCCTTAATTTAATTAGATGTTCAGATGAGTGGCAAGGACCAGTGTGGGAACTCTACTTTAAGTGCATTAGACAACTCATCTAAACCAGTCTGAAGATTTCATTGGAAGCCAATAAATTAAAATTGTAGGTAAAGTTAGGGCCTAAAAGACTAATCATTGTCTAAATGTTATACTTAAAAAAAAGTTATTTAGTCATGGTTTTTGATAAACTGTTATTTTAAGTTGTTGCAAAATCTAATTGTACAGCTTTACTTTACATCCATTATTATAAATTTTTTTATTCAAGCCATATATTTCCCACTACCAGCTTGCTAAGCTGGCCAGAGCTTCATTTGCCTTGACATCAGGTTCAATGTTTCCGAGTCTGGGGGCCCAGAGGAGGTTTGTTCTATTCCTCCACAGTCATTTATTGTTGTATTGGAAGACTAGGACAAGAACAACATCCAGTCCCTCAGCTGTTAATTTATCAATGTGAAAGGGTAAACCCACATTTTACCAACAATAAATTTCTCGGCCATGCCGGGAATCAAACCTGGGACCCTTAGCTCACTGGGCGAACACACTGCCAGCTTAGTTAAGGGGTTGGATTAATCATAGCTAACCCTTGCTATTGTAAAATTAAATAATAATATTATTTAGAATATCAAAACTTTATTCATCTCTCCCACAGTAATGTGTGCTCATTGTGTAGTTATTGTTTCAAGGGTTGTTAACTTAGAGCTAATGTTTGAATCGTGTCTAAAGTTCCACATTCATTATATTCAACTGGTGTGCTGCCAGGTGAGGAGAAGCAGCAGTGGAAACGCCAGGAGCTGGAGGAGGAACGCAAGAGTGTCCGTTTCAATCTCGAGAAAGATCTTGACATCAAGTTTAATGTTTCCGAGTCCTCAGACTCGGACCAGGTTTGTTCTATTCCTCCACAGTCATTTATTTTGGTATATTTTAGAAATGTCATGATACCTTTATTAAGTTCAATCTTGATTTCAATTCTTGAACATTTCCAATTTTATTATTTTTCCAAGCATCCAGCATAATTTAAAAATATATTTATTCAACTTCATACAATAGCAAAAGAACCAAAAAATGTAAATAATACAGAAGTTCATTTTTTTAACAAAGAAAAAGTTCCATTTTACCGAGTATTAAAACATATTTTACAAAATTAATAAAACCAGTAAACTCTTGCGAAACTTTCGCACATTCGACCTTCCCCCTCCCCCCAACATGATTTAGTCTTTTGTTGGGTTGTTGAAATTAAACACTCAGTGAAGTGTATACACAAAATAGCAAAAAGAGTTTATTTTTGGTAATTGATACAATAATATTGTTAGATTTTTCTTTTAACTTATATTTTAAACAAACAATGTGATTTAGCGTAAACTGGGTATACTATATCAGAAGTTGGTAAAAAATCCTATCCACTGATATCTTATTCATCTCTGTGGGCTTTGTATTGGTTGAGAAAAAAGGTGGTTGACAACATAAATAATATATATAGGATGATTAGGAATTACATTAGAAATCATGTATTTTTACCCTCAAGTAAAGCCTCACTACATCAAAAAATTAAAAAAAAGTATAACAAACAATAATTGTCAAAAGCACAAGTTTTTTATATTCACAAATTAGGGTTGTTAACGGAACCAAAATAGTAATATCAAATAACAGTAACTAAACTAATATCACATATATACGATTACCACTTGTTAATTAAATTCAAAAAATAGGCTTGCTAACTGACCCAAAATAGTAATAACAAATAACAGCAAATAAACCAATATCACAGATATTTGATTACTAATTGTTATTGAACCCTCCTTAACAAAAAATAAGGAACAAACAGCAGGTCCAAATAACAAAAATCAAAAAGGGGATAAAATCGGGCAATAGGAGTGAGTGATTGGAATTCTGTGCTTTGAATACCCAAGTTTGGAGATTCTAAACTCAGATCTAGCAACTCGCACCAATTGCAGAAGATGATATGTGGACGGTTAACCTCAGAAATTGTTAAAAGATATTTCTGTCGGAATTAAAGTAAAAAAAAAATGTTATACAACCTAAGGGAAATGGTAAACCAAATCAATTAAATAAAGCATGAAGTGGCTTCAAGTTGATATTTATTTAATAAGACATTAATTTCATATTAGAATATAAATAAGGAAAAAACTGACTAAGATGATCATTAAAGTTTACAAAATTTTCTAACAAGCCGTTATTTTAATAATCAGGTAGCAGGCGAAGATTCAATAAAGGTAATGACAACATATATATATATATATATATATATATATATAGGGCGCCAGCATTAAATAATACAATAATCAAATGAGGTATTAGCCCTGTAATAACATTATCTATAGATAACGACTCCAAATCGTACTTCCCTGACGTAATAAATATTGTGAAAATAATATCCTCACTAAAGGTAAATACATCTCATAAGTTATTTACAATTATTAGTTCAGAAAGTGCACAATAAACATTTCAAATAAATGGAAAAAAAATTTTTATGAAATACATACTAATTTTAGAATTTTAAAATTATGAACATACTTGAACTCGAGGGCTTTTAGAAGTACTCGACTTGAATGAAAAAACCCAAGCTCGCAGACTCTTAGTATTAATACAAAGATATTTTATTATGCTAAACATAAATGGTTATTAAGTTGACATAATTACCCAACATACTTATTTAAAAAAGGAATTAATAAGTTGATTCATTAAAAAAAAAAGTATTGGAGTAATATTCAAAACATAGTATTAGGGATGGGTTAATCAGGCTGATTGATTTTAGAATAAAAACAAAAACTTATTGCCACTGTGAAACCTCTGTTGTATGAATTGTAGAACTTTAAGAAAACCAGTATTTATTTTGTTTCATTGTATTTATTTTACTGTTAGTACTTTAAACAGTTTAATAACACTTGAAGTACGAGTTGGACTACATTGAATAATAGTACACAGTAATTTTCAGGACAGCTGTTTAGAGGTCAGTCGTACAATGATGAATGCTAGCGGATCACTGATCCGAGCAGGACTGACTGAACTTAGTTAACTGACTCCCTTGATTGAACTGTCGTTAAACAATGTAACAGGGTTGAACTCGCGTCCCGCCCGCGCGGACGGTAGAGGAAATAGACTAAGTGACCTGCCCTCTATCGTCAAACACGGCGGGTTCACAGTTCAACCGCGCGGGTAATACGTAGAGTGTGACGTCACACTCTACAAAAGCATGAATTATTAATATAATAATAAAAAATCATTGTAATAATTTCAAAGTGGTAATACAAAATTAGCATAAAGTTATTTATAGGTTAAAGGTACTATTTATAATGTTCTTTAAGGAAATCCTTTTTTGCTTTTTGAGGTAAATTGTGTTCTATTTGGAAGAAACCACAGGAAGGATGCACAGGAACACATAATACGAAACAGTCATAATATGGTTTGACAGTAAACTGTGTTCTTCTTTTCATTATAAAAAGCCATTTCATCATTGTTCTCATTTGTATGTTTCTATCCATCTCTCCTGTACATTCTTATTTAATATTCATATTTTGAATAATGGATAAAAGATGATTATGATGATGATTCATTAATTCATCGCTGTGAAAGGGCTAACCCACGTTTCACCAATGATACATTTTTCGGCCATGTTTGTAATTGATCCTGGGACCCTTAGTTCAGTATACAGACATGCTGTCGACTGAGCTAAGGTGTCGGGTTATTGAACTAAAGATGATTTCCTGTATTTGTGGTATAGTTTGGAATCCCCTGATATATTTTCCCTAATCCTCTCCCCCCCCCCCCCCCNCCTCTATTGCAAACTCGGTCCCTCCCCCAACGCTAGCGACTGTCCTACACCCTTTCCAAGCAACAGCACACGTGATGAGGGTATCTAACCACCTAAAGTATAGTTCAACAGATGTTGCCTACCCCTCTCACCCCTCTTTTTCCCTACATTATGGCAATTGTGTGTGTTTTAAGCTATTTTGTCTGAATTGATATTAACAGCTGAACTCGTTTAAAAAGTTAATTGGTAATTATTTGTGTGCTGCATTGTTAGGAAGGAGAGGAAGAAGCCGAGATCAATGAGAAGGATGATGAAGACTGGAACTCTGAAGAAGAAGATCCTGATGAAGAGAGAGTCATAGCAGGTGTTAAGGTCACAGGTAAGTTGCTGTTTGAGAGAGTCATAGCAGCTGTTTCAGTTAACATCAACTTTAGCAGGGCTATAGTAAAATAAAGTCTAAATAAATAATTGGCTTGGATTCAGAAGGGTAGGGGGGACTTCAAACCTGGTACTTTTGCATAAATATGAAGAGGTTGTGGTGGATTATCCTGATCTTCAATCAATGTCAGCTGCCACTTCTACTTGTTTTGATTTTACACTTTCACATGAATATAATTCCTGTTGAGTTCCATTATTTACAAATTCTCAATCACTAACAAATTGATCACTCTCTTGATTTATCAATAAATATTGCAAGTATTTCTGTGTCTTGAATCACAGCTCTCCTCTTAGTAGCCATGTTTACAAACAAGGCCAAATATAAAACTCAGAAAGCTAGAAAATAATTCTCATGTTCGATATATCGAAACTCCTAAGTGCAAAGACAAATAAAAGTAGCTTGAACATACAAGAGTGCAGTGGAAATAAAATCTACCCCATCTGTTGACTTAATACTGAACTAAGAGCTCGAAAAAATGGGATCTCTGTGAGCGACGCTAGCAATTTTAGCAAATATTTTGCGCAGCGCTCTGAGCGACGTTGACACTCAAAGGGTTAAGACCAAGTGGGCACTGGAGCAGGTAAAAATCAATATTACCAAACTATTTTCACCAATTTATGTTTATAAAAGTATTGTCCTTTTATGATGCAAATTAAATTAAAAGGTCATACAACATTTTTAGTAGGGAGGGGGTAGGATGTCCTTAAATCCTCATATCCTTTAAATACCTAAAGATATTTGAGGATTCGAGACTGAAATTCCTAAAAAGATTTCTTTTTCGATTGTTCAGGTTAAATTTTTTTTAGAGCTCTAATATTACATATTGGTGGTTAAGAATCAATTATAACTATTATAGAAGTGGTCAATAACCAGACCCTAAACCCTTAATTTCCAGCTTGACTGGATGTATGAAGGTTAAGAATATGAATTATAATATAGAATGTTATGTTAACATTTTAAAACTGTGTACATAAGTTTCCATGAACTGACAAACAGTAAAGTCAATATTATCAAAGCTACTGACCAATTTTCACATGGAAAGTTTATATTAGAAAATACAAACACATTTGTCCAAAATTGATAATATTTTTCTAATTTATTACAACTAATTTTAAAGGTATTTATAATATCTAACAAAAGTGACAGCTTCAGATCACATGACCTGATGTGTGAATATGTGAAAGTAGATCTAGTAGCTTTTATAGTTATCAGATAAGATTCTTGCTTTGAAAATTGAAGTATATAATAAACTCACATAGACACATTTAATAGATCTTTGAGTATCTTCTAAAACATTTGATATTTTATATACCGTAATATATTTTGTCATTAACACACATTTATGTTCTCTTCAGACATACTGAACTTAATGGATGCATCCGACGTGGACCAAATCTCTCCAAAAATGAGCAGCAACATGTGCGCAACTTCTTTTGATGATAAGGTGGAGACACAGATAGCCAGAGAATCCCAAGACAATGAGGAGCTAGCCGAACAATTCTTCAACGTAAAGATGGCGACTCCTTTGGACAAAGAAGTCGACAAGAACTCAGACACCAAACTTAAAGAAACAAGTCATAGCTATTTGTTTAATGAACAGGATTCTAGAGTTACTAAAGAAAGTGAAGGAATAAATAATCTAGACAATAATGAAGCAAGTAATATTGTTATCACTAAACTACATTCTCCGAAAGACACATTTTCTGGGAAGGTGAATTTAACAGACATAGGGAGAAAGTTAAAGCCACTTGGTTTAATCACATCAGAATCTCAAGAAAACCAAGATGTATCGAGTAAAATTTATTCCTCGGAAAAAGAGTCCAGTGGACAAATAGAAGCTGATGCTGTCGTTTCCAGACAACGGCAAGAAATGGAACTAATTGAGAGAAAGACTGAGGAGGCACTACAGAGGCATAAAGAGAGGTTGGAAATGGAATTAGAAGACACCATAAAACTGTTGGTGAAAGATAACGTAAGTGTTAACATTATCACTCTTTGTGTTTATTTGAATGTTGGTCAAATTATGTTACTCGCGGGCATGAGAGTAACTTTGTGTTAAGTTTTGTGGTATGGATTTGATTTGCTCCAAATTTGTTAAGTAACTCCACTTAAAAGTACAACTCTTTTAGAAAAATCTAGTCACTTGAAAGTTATATTAATTTATTTTTTATAATATTTAATTTAGTATTATTTGTAGTACCTTTTTTTCTCTGTCCTTTTGTGTTTTTTTATGCCTTCCGACCTCTTTTTTTAATAAATTGGTTGCACATTCCATACTCCCCCAAAATGTAACCTTCATAAAGTGGTGGGGCAGTTGCTTTTTTGACATTTCTCAGAGACATGAGGCTCTTTATTCAATACAAGAGATTTGAACACTGATTGGGGGTGTTGAGTGTAACTTGGATTGTTCGGATGTCAAGCATTTTTTATTCTTTTGGTTTTTCATACCGTGAATCTCATTTACCAGTCACATTGCAGCCACAATATACCAGAGTTCATTGGCATAAATACTGGAACATTCATGCATTGGATGAATAATCACCATTTCATCACTAATTACAATAACTATGCCAAAATAGTTGTTCTTAATGTACAAAAAAAAATCTTACCTTAGTACTAGAGTAGATTGGGCTTTCCCCATGAGTAAAAATCAACTCTGGAGTGAAAATTGAATAAAGAAACTCCACCTACGAAAAAGGAAACACTGTGGGTAACTCACTACGATGATATAATCCCCCTTTCTTCTAGATTCTGCAGTGTAAAGAATTACACACATTAAAACACTTAGTTTTAATATTATGGCATTGTTGCCTTTGTGTTTGATAAAGGCAACAATGCCATAATATTATTATATGCATGTGTTACTACTTCTAATAAAGAAGACAGAAGAAAGGAAGAAGATGTCACCTTTGTGCATTGGACTCTTCCCACATTTTTCCTCTTTCCCTGGGTGGGCTTTCTTTATCAAATTTACTCTTAGTAGTTTATTTTTCCTTTTTCTTTAGTTTTATCAATTTCCTTTATTATAAAATTATCTAGCCATTGGGCCACCTCATTTTTAAACATAATTATTTAAAAATAATTGCATTTTATGCCCTTCTTACTTTGACTTGATTTCACTTTAAAATAATCTTATTTTTCCTTTCCTCACGATTTTTTTGGAAGCTTGTATTTTTGTATTTTTAGATTCTTTTGTAAAAAGATTATAAAATTATGAATGAGCACCTAGCAGTATGCGCTACTGAGGAATAATTATTGTTTTATAGTTTAAGGGAGACGTTCATGAGAGTACATGAGATAGTAGAGGAAGAAGACTAAGATAGGTTGGGCATGTAACGAAAATGGAAAAAGAGGGGAAGACAGAGAAAATGTTGGAAATGAATTATTTAGGATAAAGACCGCAAGACAGACTGAAGAAGAGATGGGAGGAGCAGATAACAGAAAATGTTCTAGTGAGAGGAGAAGAATGGAAGAAATTAAAGGAGGAAGATGGAGGAATTTTACTAAACCGACATGGCCACATGCTGGAAACAGTTGATGATGATGATTAGTGTAGGGTTGTATCATTTTACTTTCAAGGTCACATTCAGAATTTCCTTAACTTGTTCACAAGATGGTAACTAGCTGGTTTTGTTACATCAAACTAACATTATATAATTAAATATGTATGTTCTTTGGCTTCGACTCGGTAGTTGGCTGTGTTATCTGATAACTCGTGATCTTAATAAATCACACATTTGTGACCAACTATTTCCACACGTCCATCATGGACTCTGCCTTAAAATATGAGTTAAGAATAACCCTGAGCACGGGACGAATCCTGGATAGCTCAGTAGTAAGAGCATTGGCGTACTAAGCCAAAGGTCCCGGGTTCGATTCCCGTGTCCAGGTGTCATATTTCAATTTTCAGAATTACAATTCAGTGTTTAATTCATACAAACTATGCTATGTAATATTAATTTTACTCGCCAAATTCCTTTTGCAGGAAAAACGTGTGTCTGAAATTAGAAGTAAAATGTCAGAGGATGAGGAGTCTGAAAGATTGAAACTCTTGAGCCAATTGGAAGAGAGAATGGTCTTGTTTGAGAGTGGTCTTCAAACTCAACGAGAGGTGCAGGAGAAGGCAATACGGTCAGTGCAGTTTTTTACTTTACCTGGTGACATTTGATGTATTCTTTTAAATAAGGTGTTATACTATTTTTCTTTTTAATATATCTAATTGTTCCTTTTATATGTTTTTATTCACCTCTCTTAATACAATTTTCTTTTTAGTACAAAATAATAAAACATGATAGCTCTATGTGTTTTGATAAAAAAAATGATATGTGATTCACATAGATATCAATTTTATGGTTATTCCACAATCAAATATCTCTCATATTTTGGAATTATTTATTTTGAATCTCTAAACACTTCAAGTGGTGGCAAAGTATGACTTATGTAAAAGGCAGGCTTCAAAAGCTTGAACAATCTGAAACACTAGGGTTCATACTTGGTTAGTTAGTGGTTCTTTAATTTACTTTCTCACTCTTTTAATCAAATGCTTGTGCAATTTTTCTAATCTTCCCCATTTTTAGTCATTAAGAAAGCTTCTAATATGCTTGTATTCCAACCATAATATTGCAAGAGAAGGCAACAATGAAAATAAGAACCCTGTTTATACTTTGCATTGCTACCACTGGACAAAGAGGAGTGGTTGCTTCTTGAAGAAAATCAATCTCTACCGTTTATTTCCCCAACTTAGGTTGGATTCTTTCTTACCTCTTCAGGAAGGAGTGTGAAACCAACACAGATTTCTAAAAATTATATACAAAACAAAATTTACCTTAAAAAGTGTCAAGAGGCTCTGCCCAAGATGTAGACCCTATAAAATTTTGAGGGAGCTGAGGTAAATTTGTGAAAAAATAGACAGCACGTTAAGAAATCTCACTTGCAGAAAGTGGAATTAGTAATCCTCATATGATTGATATTACCAGGGACATGCAAAATTCGCATTTGCAATGAAACACACTTTTACACACATTCTACTGTTTTCACATGACAAACACGAATTTAAGTTTTTTTTTCTAAATAAACACAATTTCTTTGTAATTTGGCAAATGCCACGGTAACACTGGTGATATACCAGTATATGTTTTTGCTTATTTTATGGTTATAAAATGGATCCCAGAATATGATTATGTTCAGGATATTTAAATTTTTTTTATCTAAGGTTATCAGTGAAAATAACGTTCGTATTTTTACGCATTATGATACCTAAATTTTGATAGGTCAATTCTTTGTTTTCAGCTTTTAAAAGATTTCATGCTAGGTTTAAGCAGGGACATTAATAAATATGGTGATCATGTTTGGGAAAATTATATCTTCTTAATTTCTTTTCACTTTTCCTTATTTGATAGTAGTTTAGTCTTCTATGACAACATGTTTCGATGTTATTATTGTTTGGTCTAAACCTAAGTTGATAATCAATTATTTCGATATTGCTATTTGTAGAACTCAAAGGTAATGATATTGAGATATTGAGTTTGATACCATTATTGTTATTAATAATAGTAGTAGTAGTAGCAGTAGCAGTATCGCGTCTTACTACCCGTTTGGGTTATACACGCTAATGTGTGATGGTAGGGTGATTGTGAGATGAAATGGAGGACCTACAGTTTAACGTGGAATCCGAACCACGGTGGAGACCTGGCATTCCCCACATTCACAAGATGTCTTGTCAGAGGTGAAGGAAGGGTTTGGTAATCAGATAAATCTTTGCCGGGACCGGGGATCGAACCCCGGCCGCCAGCACAGAAGTATTACACCTTACCCCTAGACCACCAGGTCACCAAGTTTGATATTACCAAGCGTTAAACGTTTAGTGAAGTATTAAATTTTATTTTCTCCGAGTATTTTAATAAAGAGTTAAATACACAATATGAACGAAAAATTTAGACAATTTTATCCTAGTTTTTTTAACCCATACTAATTTTACTCTTGTTTGCATAAATAACATCACTTTCAGGTTATATCACCACTTTTTGAGAAAAATAACCCCCCTTTTCCCTAAAAAATAACCTCACCTTTTGCGTGTCTCAACCCACTAGTTTATTTACATGATGTGTGTGACGGTTGTGCTTGCTCGTGCATTTAGCTTTTGTGTTAACCTTACAATTCACTTAGATTCTATCATTTGTTCACTTATTATAATATTGTTTTTGCCAGTGACAAGATGGAGACCTACATAAAAGAGTTGGAAGAGAAGCTCTCGCTGGAATGCGAGTCTAAGTGCAGGTCTCTCCAAGAAGATTATATGTCTCGATATAAGGCAGAGAGCTCCAAACTGGAGGCACAGCTCCGGACCGAGAAGTTTCGCTTGGAGGATGACATGAGAGATCGACTAACCACATATGAGAGGCAGCTGCTTCTTAAAGAAGAGACTCAAAAGCAGGAGGTAATTGTGTAGATCTGGCTTTCAATGATCATTTTATTTTTAGGGGTGGACGAGATCCCAAATGCTCAAGAAAAGGTCAGGAATCTATCAATTTTTGCAAGTTGGATGGGATCTGCTATTTATACATTTTAAAACATTTAAGTCGTAAAAAAAATGAGGTGGTTGTACTTTTTTGCACTTTGCCGATAAGATAGTTAAATATTAGAGATGGGCCACTCGAATCCACCGAATCCTGACAAGTATTCGAGATTCACGGATTCAGTGTTTCACTGGATTCGATGGTTGAACCTTTCACCTCATAAACAAAGCATAATATTTTGAATTCAAAAATTACTTAGTTAGTCCTACTTGTAAAGCACAAATTAATCTCTAATCTTTATTTTGTCGGACAAAAGATTTAATCATGAATAAAATCATTATTTAAAAAAAATTGTTAGGTGTGGAAAATCTTATGTACCTAGTACACTACCCTCCCACCTCTATGGGAAACGTGGACTCAAACCTTTTCAGTGCAAGCTGACTTCTAAATCTCTCGCCTCACGAACAATCTTGTAAATATTTTAAGGAACACATTAAAACTTTTCAAAAACTGAAAATCAAAACTAGAATTACAAATAAACTTGAAATGAATTAAAAAAATTAAGGCTTTATTTTAACAGAAATAAGAACACATTACACATGATACAAAGTCAGCCGCCATGACGTATATTATGTTTACTCACCAGAGTGATGATTTAAATAAAGATACTGTTAATTATTACTGCCCAACTGGTTTTAATTATCTACAATTATGCACACAAAAAACAACAATTTATTGCATATTACGATCTTTAAGTTAGATATTTTGTTGGGTTTCATGAAAAATAAATACTATCAATAGCCAGACACTGTTTATTTATGCCTACCAGCCTACGTATTGTATATTGATTGTTTGTTTGGAACTAATTAACATTGCAATTTTAATAAATCAAAGTAACATTTAATGGGTTTAAAACCTTATCACCATCATCAACTGTTTAAAGCCCGGCAGGCCATTTTACTAGAATGTCTCCATCTTCATCTATATATCACCCAGTCTTCCTCCTTTAATTGCTTTCTTTCTTGGCCTCCCTTGCAATCTTTTTCCTACATATCATAATTCATCTACATAGTTCTCTTTGGTATTCTTACTACCCACTCGGGCTATACACAGACTTTATCAAAAAATAAATATATACTATCAAGTCAAATACTAGATTTAGATATAATTTGAAAACCTTTCCACCATAAAATACTCTATTTGAAAATTTTCCAAAGTATAATAATATTTGATTCAGAACCAATTAGTCACTAATCAATTATTCGAATTGAAATTCTTTAGTTCTCACAGGCTTAATGTTTACTCATAAGAATTTAAAAATATGCCATTTTTTGTTATATTTAAATACAAACAGTTTGTATACAAGCAGTTGTGTCACAAACCCAAAATAGAAGTAATTTACTACACAATATCGCTGTTTGGCTATCAAGGTGCTACGAAGGGAGGAAGAAACACTCCGGGAAATCCACGCTGTTGAAATGGATCAAGTACTGAATGCAGAGAGAATGAAGCTCGATGAAAGGGCCAGGGTCAAAATGGAGGAGCTGAGGGCTGAGCTCCGTTTAAGAGAAGAAGAACAGGTAACAAATCTCATCTTAACCAACTAAATTTGTTTTTGTTTTCACCAGACAAATTTACTTTACATCCATTACTGTGGCCTGGGTCAGTTTCTTATTCAAGCCATAGATTTTCCACTACTGACTGTGTAGGCCTTATAATATAACTCAAGACTAGGGCAGACACAACATCCAGTCCTCGGCTGTTAATTTATCAATGTGAAAGGGTAAACCCACATTTCACCAACGATCAACTTTAAGCCATTCTGGGAATCGAACCCGGGACTCTTAGCTCAGTAGTTAGACACGCTACTGACACTTAACCATATTTAACTTTGATTCATACTTTTTAATACATATTTTTCTAATAGGTCAAATCTGACAAGGGTACAAACAAGGTATACACCAGACCTACAGCCTCCAGTTTAAATTGCTTGCTGTTGGGATGTTAGAGTCCTTCAACAAGGGGTACCACCAGGTGCAATACCAAGTGACAATATCGATATTAAGCACGCATTTTTTTATAAATAGTTCACTTTAAAGATGATTTTATTAGAGAACAAACAAAAATTGCCTTCTAGTGTCAAAGTGACTTTCATAAGCTAGGTTCAGGTAGTAACCCCATCTCACTTCCCACAAACCAATCCCCCAAATGAGCCTACTCATGCTGAAAATTACAAAGGGAACTGTAGAATACAATGATCGTTTTATTGTTCAAGAGAATGTTTGCGATTTTTCTAGTTGTAAACAATATTTACATATTGTTACCTAATAAAATTACCTAAACCGTTGTGTTCATTCAGATTGCCACCCCTTTACACCGAACAATTTTAAAGTGAGTTAGTGAGTTGTTTCACTTGAAAGTGCTGTAATCACTGAAAACTACAAGTAGCACTCCTCGGTGATGAAGGACTCGCCCTGGTTTAAGGAGAGCAATGAATCTCCTGTAAGTCTTGTAACATACACTTTGGAACTGCCCCACATTGTGACGTACTAAAGTTGGATGCCCCTTATCGAGACGTCATTTGTTACGTTCTGCTGGAATGCCTTCACGTTGAGCGCCATTTTAATGTACTAACTTCACTTTGGTTTGAAGAATATATATACTACAAATAAATGTCTTCGAAAATAGATACTTTTGTATAAACTTTAATGGTATAATGTATTACATATCACTGTTGTTTGAAAAAGAATAATGGAAACCATTTAGGTAAAAACACCTTGGCTGTGATTCCAAACACAATCAAGCTAACATTATCAAACTATACGAGATTCATGCAGTAGTGTATTACACATCTCTCTCGTCTCCCAAAGAAAAGTAGAATGACGCGTCTACCAAGCTAGCGTCCTCTTGAGTCGAGCCGTGTGAACCCCGTAGTTCACACCCTTGAACCCAGACCACTCCTTGCTTTCTTTCCATCGACCAATGGGGTTAGTTTTTAATTAGCGTGCATTTAAGAAAACAGACGCGTTACTCTGCACCTGCTATTTATTTACTGCGTATTACAACCCGGAAACAAAAACGATGCTTCTGACACTTGCAGTAAAATGAAAGAAAAAGAAACATGGCTTTAGTATAGAAAAGATGAGTTTACTTTATATTAACTGAAAAGAAGAAATATTAATATATTTACTTTAAAACATGATCTCGAATATTAAAAAGACAGGAAAAATCGATATCATTACAGTCTGTCTGTGGACAAGGGATAGTTATTTGACTATACTTTAATGCTATAGAATCTTTAGATAAATATAATGCTGCTCATTAACACTTATCTTAAAATTAGATTGTTTAATATCCCTTGAAATTTTTAAAAGCTTTTTTGATGCATGCTCATTTAAATTTTAATACATGTCACAAAACAAGCCCATACATTAGTTTCAGCATCTTCAACCTTTATTTGAATTTTTTTTTTCTAAATAAATTTTATACTTTCCCTTGAGCTTTTGTTGTAATATTACTGTTTCCTCAGTTGTCGACACTGATATCAGAGCTCCAGACGGAGAAAGAAGAAAGACTGACCCAGTTTAGAAAAGAAATAGTGCAAAGGGACCAATCAGAGCTTGAGCAGTTGAGAGCTCAACTGGCTGATGAAATCAACCAGAAGAAAAGGCAGCTTTTGGAGGCCCACCAACAGGTCTGTTACACACGTTATTCAGAGTATTACTCGATAACTTCATGGTTCTTTTAAAGAAAAACATCTTATTGGACCACATAATATAATATATCAGATATTTGGTTGTTGTGACTTGTTGGATTGAGAAATGCATCGTTAGTATGAGTGGACAGGATCTCGGAACATGTCTGAGGATTCATCCCTTTGGGGGAGGCAACCCTCTCCCATTGAAGATTCGGATGGGAAATAAAACTCACTTATTGATCCAGCAGGTCCTTTCGGTTCAGGAAATGAGAGAGCTTGAAAGATTTACAGAAGTAACAATCGATTTTATTCAAGAAGCAGCCATTTAAATTGTGAACTGTGTCTTTGCATTGTAAAAGCCTATGTTCCTTTTATAACATGTTCCTTTTATAACAATTTATTTCATATTTAATACATGGTGTAATGTTGGCTAACCTGTTGAACATAGGAACGTAAAGCGTGCCCATTGGCTACCTTCCTCACCTCACGCCATTTTATTAAATCTCTGCGCCACTATCATTTTTGCCTTCACCCCGTCTCCATCATGAAGCCGAGGGTTTGTTTGAAACTGAATACAGACTTCCTACTCTCAAATATTCCCGATCAAGTTTGAGATCCTCCTTAATGATGCAAGTCATTACAATAGACGACAAGATATCTCATCCAGCTTACTATTTTGGAAAATGTAAAACTAAACTTTCATTGCCACAAATATATTCAATATGGTAAAGAGAAAACTAAATGGTCAAATGTTTATTCTCTTAGCAAGTTCTAGGAATTGACCTAAGAATAGTTGTAAATTTGATTAACTTTATATTTTTGGGCCACTTATATATTATGAAAGACTCTCCAGGGAAAAGGGATGGGGACAAATATTTGCTACTATATCTTTTTAATGTATCAAGCTTACCTTTTATGATCACACTATGACTTGGATTATTAGATAGGCCATAGTGTAGTTCGTTAAGGTTAGACCGCCATGCTTTGAATTTAATTGATAATGTTTTGTAGAGAGTTGTTGATCAACAAGTTAAAGTTCCAGTTTTTAAGTCATTGTTTACTTGTATGGTAAGACTGATTATGGTAGAAAGAAAGGTTTAGAAAATAAACTTTTATTTTAGGTATTGACATTATTTATCTAAAGTGGCAATCACTTGCCATACGAATATATTTTGTAAGCAAAATAATAAATTGTGTAGCTGTCACATACTTTGCTTTCTACCAAAATGTTATATAGGTCAGTATTATGGCTGAATATCCAAGTATTAATGTCATTGCTACACTTTTTACTGTGGTTTTATCTTTCTACCAATTATTTTTTGGAAGCAAGATTTGTGGAGTAGCCTCTATTCACTAGAACTCTTTGCGAAATTGTCAAATTGTTAATGGGGTTGTTAACATCCAACATCAAATATATAATTAAGTTTTAATCACCCAACTTTTGCACCACCTGATGACTAAACCTAATTCCCACCAAAACTATTAAACTCTTCCTTCAAAGCTGAATGTGTGTGACAAACCCCATTAATGTTCTCTTAAGGAACTTGAGAGCCTGGAAGAGCGTCTTAAGGAGTCTTTGGAAGCCGAGAGAAGGGTAAAATCCAGTGCGCTGCAAGAGACCTTGAGAATGGAAGTAGAACAAGATCTGGAGGAGCAGAAACAAGCCATGATTAGAGAACACATGGTACTACTGAGTGACCTCAAAGAGGAGCAGTTGGTGCACCTGGAGAAACTTCGCATTGAACTTAATAAAGAGGTTAGTTTAGTGGTTACACAATTACAAATATAAAAACATAAAAAGTAATGTGTTGTCTATTAGAAGATTATTTCACATAATTCTATGACATAACTTTCATCCAAGCCACAGATAATTGTTATTTATTACCTTAGAGCATGTGTATATGTCAAAGGCACATCTTTAACCTTTGACAATAATAAATAATGATAACATTGAAACATGATCCATGGTAATATAAGACCTTGTACTTTTGTTTGGCTCGGTAGGTAGTGTTTTTATTTTTTCATCATTGATAAATTATAGTAGTAAATTTTATAATAATTTGATATTTTTCCTACCTAAGGAAGAGTGTTGGTAAAAGTAACATATTTTCAGGAGGAAGCTGTGAGAAAGGAGCACACAGACCAACTTGCTGATCTCAGAGCCAGGTTGACCAAGGAGTTGGATGTGGAGAAGGTGCGAATGAAAGTTGCCAGCGAGGGGTTAGACGAGGCGGCAAGACAAGAACTCGTGGAGAACTCAAGGTCAGGGGGTCTCTTATAACTCTTGATAGAGGGTGCTTTTGTAACTACACTTCATAGGTTTAAAATAAAATGTTTCTCTTTGTTCAACCATACCTCACACATTTTATATTGAATTTTAACCACACCAATAGGTTATAATAGTCTGAAAAACTAAAAATCCGCTGTAAGACCAGTGTTACGGAACCAAAAAGATATATTCGACTGTACAGGGAATGAAAGAGTAAGGGGTAAAGGCAACTCATCTGCACAGCACTTTGTCATGGGATTGTGGGTATTGTTTATTCAAAGCAAAGGAATGAAATGGGAACTTGGAGATGGTCCTAAATTGAGTTTCACCAAAAAATATAATACAGCGACCCTAGCTACACGATTCTCAAAGAGCAATTACACTAATCAGTGAAAACATTTGGAATTATTTAACTTGGTATTTCACCATTATCTTTATTGTTTCTAGGGTGTTTGAAAAGGTGAGGTGTGAAAAGCGTCTCTTGGAGGATAAATACCGCTCATTAAAGGAAAAGTACATTCGTCTGAAGACGGATGTGAAAATCTCCATTGAGCGCCGCAAGAGACGGGACGGGGGTACCACAACGGGCTCAGAAACTGAACGCTCATCTTCTCACAAGACAGGGGGAAAACCTGTTGATCCGGAGAGGTCAGTTTGCTGGAGCTTATTATCTAGGAATAACTTAAACGAACGTTGATTATGTGAACACCTGGTGTAAATAGTTTTTGAAACCATTTAAAAAATTGTTAAAACCTGAACAATGTATAATAATATAACAATGTGTATAGCAAGCTAAGACAATGAAAACCAAAGCCACCTAGGGAAAGAGGAAAAATGTGGGAAGAGTCCAATGAACAAAGGTGACATCTTCTTCCTTTCTTATGTCTTCTCCCTCACCCGCCTCGGTGGCGTAGTTGGCTAACGCGCTTGTCGTGTTGAAGCTCGACTGCTGAGGACGGGGAGATCAAGGTTCGAATCGCGGTCGGGTGAACTGGGGGTGGTTTTTCCTAAATGGTTTTCCACTCTCCATCCACGCAAATGCGGGTTCACTTTCTCTAATTCGACCTTCCCAAGTCCTAATCCATTAGAGTAATTAGTACTTAAAGCGTATAACCCGAACGGGTAGTAAGACGCGGTGCTAAATATTATATACTTATGTCTTCTCTAGTAGAAGTAGTCACACACACATTTTAACACAACTAGAATAATATTTCGGCATTGTTGCCTTTATCAAACACAAAGAAGAAGAGAGTACAAATAACACAAACAATGGATTTCTCCATTTTGAAATTAAAAAAGATACTTTCAGAAACACATTGTGTCAACTGTTTTTGGGAGCAAAGCTAAATTTCTTGATTAAGGTTAATATTTATAGAAAACTGATGATGATGATGATGATGGGATGAAAATAATATTAGATAAAAATATAATGATAATAAAAAATGATATTTTTAAAAATAGTAATAATAATGTTAATTTGAAAAATAATAATATTGTAGAAATAAACAATATTCTGTTGATGCCTGGTGGTAATCTTGATTTGGTAATCCATTGGTGGGCCAGTTCCCACTGTCTAAGTTGAGAACTGTTGCACTGTTTGGGAAATGACTCTTAATATTTTGGTGGTGTAGCAGGTTTGAAAGTCTTGGTTGTGGGTACCGGCATGGATGGGTACCGGCTTGTCCGGATCTTTGTGGTTTGTGTCAAAACGATGATTGTTCATTCGCTGTCTGAGAACCTGTAGTGAGGCCTATATATTCTGCATTACATGATTTGCACTGTAGTTGATATATCAAGTTATTGGTTTTGCAATTGTAATAACCAGGGATCTTGTATTCCAATTTGGTTACTTTGCTGTTGAAGGATGTAGCTGGTAGGTTTATTCCACATGTGCTGCAACGGGTACTACCGCAGGGGTATGAACCTTTGGTAGTCGGTTATTCTTCTCGGATTCTCTTGGGGTCAGAAAGTTTGGGATGGACTAGAATTTTGTGGGGACTGGGTGGCCGTTTGAAAGTGACTCTTGGGGGTGAACTAAGAAGGTTTTGGGTCTGGGTAGAACTGGTTAGGAATTTGTAACCACTTTTAAGGATGGTGTTGATACGTTGTAGACCAGGATGGTATTGGATTGTGAGAGGGATGTCCTCATCTTTTTTTGGAGGGTTGTAGTCATCCCTGGAGAGTGCTCTGGAGATTTGATTGTCTATTAAAGGCTTGGGGTAACCTCTGCTTTGGACAGCTGTGGAGAGTTGTTTACAATATTCAGTTAAATCATTGGGTTCTGAACATATCCGTTTGGCTTGTGTGGCAAGGCTGAATGGTAGAGACCTTTTTGTGTAAGAAGGATGGCTGCTATGGTAGTGGAGGTATTGTTGGTGATTGGTGGGTTTTATATGTGCAGTGGTACGAGTTTGGTTGTTTTCAAGGAACGTAAGACTATGATGTGATTTGTTGTGGGTGAAGTTTAAGGGGCTGCAATTGTTGAGATTATCTAGAAAGACGTCCAAGGATTCTTTAGGAATGAAGCCAGATCATGAAAATGGTGTTGATGTAGCGAAGCCATAGATAGGGTTTGATGGGCTGAGAATGTAGAAAGCGTTCTTTTAGTAGTCCCATGTACAGATTTGCATATGAAGGAAAGGATCATCCTAGCCAGCTCCACCAGAAAAGAAGTGTTAGGTTTGGACCCAGGAGTTCTGCGCTCTAAGAAATGCTCCATTGCTGACATTCCATGCACATGAGGGATGTTAGTGTAGAGTGCTGTGACATCAATAGTGACCAAGAAAACAGTTTGATGGAAGATTTTTGATTTTGTGAATTTTGTCTAAGAAGTGTTTTGTATCCTGCATGAATGAGGGAAGTTGTTTTACAAAGGGTTGTAGGTGTGAATCAACCAGAGATGATTCTCTCAGACACTGAAATCTTGCAAGATATGAAATAATTTAATATCAAAAATAATATATCTCTATAAGAAAAACTTATTTTCGCTTTATGAGGTAATTGTATTATATTTGGAAGAAGGTAAAGGAAAGGTGGATAGAAACATATAAAAGGGAGGACGAACACAACATGACTTTTACAATGAAAAGAACAACACAGTTCACACTTTACACGGCTGACACTGGACAAAGAGGTAATGGCTGTCTCTTAAAGAAAATCAATCGTCACCGTCCAATCTCCAGACCTAGGTTTCATCCTATCGGAACTCATCAAGGAGAAGTGTGAAATGAGCAATGCAACTTCCTAAAAGAGGGGGGAGTGGAGGGGGTAAACCACACACAAAAGGGATAAAATGCAAAACTGTTATGAATAATAAGACACATAGATAGAAACGTAAAAGTTATAAGTTATATTTTAAACCTTTTACATGTTTCTATTTGTGTCTCTACCCACCCTGCCCCCACCCCCTTTTATAAAGTTACATTGCGCGTTTCACACTCCTCCCTGATGAGTTCTGATAGGATGAAACCTAGGTCAGGGAATTGGGCGGGGACGATCAATTTTCTTTAAGAGGCAACCATTACCTCTTTGCTCAATGTAAAATGTGAACTGTGTTCTTTTCATTGTAAAAGCCATATTGTGTTCGGCTCTTTTTATATGTTTCTATCCACCTTTCCTGTACCTTCTTCCAAATATAATAAAAATAATATATAATTTAATAGTGAAGACACAAGTTTGAACAAGCACTTGCAGAATACATGCATAAACCTTCATTTTAATCAAAAGACAGGCAACAACAGTATCAAAGTAACCGTAATCAACCTTTAGCCATACTGCCATAGTCTGGTTTGTGTTTTACTCTCTTCTGTTTAATAAAGGGACTGATGTACCCTGAAAATTATATAATAATGTGTTTTGTCTGGTAAGTGTGCAGGCCTTGCCCATCTATCCTCCTTTCAAAATTTATGGTACACACAATTTTATGGATAATTTGTTACTTGTATTTCTAAATTCAAATATTGTTGAAATTTGATTTGAGTCAACAATATCAAAATTTAAACTCAATATTTTTTTGAAAAGCAGAGTCATTATTCTTTCTCTTGCTATTAATATTTTTCTAGTTGTCTTACAAGAATAAATACAAATAAACACTAATTTTAGCCATATTTTTTCTTTTCATAGCCACATATGTTTTAAATTTTATTTTATTTTAAGGGTTGTCAAACTCGATTCTTTAATACCTCAATATCCTTGATTCTTACTAGTATCGAACGAATCGAGAATCAATCTTAGTATAACGATTTTCTATAGTTTCATTCTTAGCTCCAATGAAAGTTCTGGCAACTAAGAAAATGGCAAAATTCAGAACAAGGTTGTTTAGAATAGAGCACTGGGCTAAATCGTGGTTTAAATTAAGAAGAGATAGCCAGCACACTTACCTTGGTGATACTGGAGTAGAAATTGTTTAGAAAGAACACTAAAAAAACAAAATAAGGACAAGCTTTCACAGCCACAAACAGCTTTGTTATACCTTTTTTTAATTATTTGACTTGGTGAGGCTTGAGGGTGAAAATACATGCTTTCTAATATAATTACTAATTATTTTATTAATTTTGTAAACTGATTTAGTACTTGCTAAACGGGTCTTTTCTGTGTTAAAAAAAATGAACGTTTGTATTATTTACATTCTTTTTACCTTACTATTTTATACAGTTGAATAAATAGTAGAGCTGGGCCGATCAGCTATTTTGCCGATTAGTCCGATGCCGATCATTTGTTGCCGATTAGGCCGATCACCGATACCGATTATTTTTGTTTCCAATTTTTATATGTGTATAAAGTAAAATGACTCTTAAAGCAAAAAAAAAGAATTACTTTTACTAGTTTTATAATGTCCAATATAGGTTTGTTTTAATAACATTTAAATAGAAACTTTTAAAATGTAAAGGTTGTTTAAGTATTCATTCTTATTGTTACTGTTAAGACGACTGAACCTGTCATTTAAAAAAAACAAATCACAGTAATAAACAGCAAATTTGATTATAATGTTCATGAAAAAAAAAAAGTTTTGTACTTGCATTAAAAGAAAAATGGTTTCCATTTAAACAAAATGTGCGCATGTGCGTACATCCGATGTTTCATTTTTTTGGGCATCTTTAACAAACCGAAATAAAACAACACCAATCTGCTAATATTTTATTTTATGATTATTAGATTTGTTACCTGTGAGCGTTTTTATTTCTAATAATGTGCATCTGCACAAATTGTAATAAGACCTACGGTAAAAATACATATTCTCATTTGCTATTTTAGTAGCGTTGGTTACCCTGTTTATTGTAAACTCAAAATAGAAGTTGTGTTTATATACGTAGGAATAGATTATTAAATTTATCTTTTAGTTTTCAAATTGATATTTAATGTTTATGACATGATTTTAAAATATACCCATACATTTTGAATAAACAGCATTAAAAAAATAAAATAAAATCTCTTTCCATGTAAAACAAAATGTAGTGCGCAGGCACTAAATTCTTGCGTCTGATATTTCATTTTATAGCTATTTTTAACAAATCAATATAAAACAATGCCGATCTGCTAACATTTAATTTGATGCTTAATAAATTTGTTACTTTTGAGTATTTTTATTTCTAATAACGTGCATAAATTAGAAAAAGGCCTATGGTAAATATATTTATTTTGATATATTTTGTTAGAATGTTGGATGTGCTGTTTATTGCAAACGTAAGTCGCTAAGATAAAGCTAATTATTGAAAGATTACAAACGAGGAAAAAGGGATAAAAAAAGTTTTTAATATTTTTAGGACTTAAAATATACCCACACATTTTGAATAATCGGCATAAATAATCGGAGATTCAAACCCCGATCATCGGAATCGCCGGTTATGCGATAATCGGCCGATGATCGGATTAATAATCGGCATCGGCCCAGCCCTA